>VZRS01014593.1:531505-573793 GCA_013398055.1 Ifrita kowaldi | reverse complement strand
TTTTAAAAAAAAAAAATAAAAAAAAAAAAAAAAAAAAAAAAAAAAGAAGGTGTTCATGCAGTTTATAGGAAGATATACTTAAATAGTTGAGATTTCCTTCTTTTAACCCCTTGGGTTCCCATCTGACATACTCTTCCACTCTGTCTATAGTGGTTTTCTTGCTTAAATTTTCACAAGGGCATTTTAGGTCCTGGGTCCCTGATCTGCTGCTGGATGGATTTGCCACATTTACAAGGTGTTTGGACTACCAGCTAGCAACATAATTTGGGACTATCCAGTCAAGTGTACTGTTGTAAAATTGTAGTGAGGCCCTGCAAATGCGTTGAGTGGTACTATTGAACAGAGTGGTGGAGGAGACATTTAGTGAGAAAAAAAATTATTCTGAAAAATAGAGAGGAGTAGGGCAGAGATAGGGTGGAAAGCATGCCTAAAGTAAAAGATGGCTCGAGTTGACAGGAGAAGAGAGGCAGCTCTGCTCATTTTAATTCACAGCCAATATAGAAAGAAGAGTTTCAGGGTCCTGTAGCAGATACAGCTTGCCTGCAGCCTCCTTTGGCTGCATGCGCATAGCAAGGTAAGGATGGTAGCTGACAGCAAAATGAATCAGCACCAGAACCCTCTGAAAAGGGCTGTGCTGCTCTGGCTGAGTTACTGCTAACAGTGTTAGTAACTCCAGCTGCAGGTAGAAAAGGATTCCTCTGCAAAGCAATTGTAATAAAATTTCAGAGAAAGACAGGAAGCAAGTGGTTAAATAGGCAATGGAAACAAAGTCCAAAAACAGAAGACAAAAGTGAAATTATTTCAATTATGCTTTCTCCTATTTAGTGTGATGATTACTTCAGCAATAGAGAGAAAAAAAAAAGTAATACAAAAAACCAATAGTCCAAGAATATTGAAAGTTGTCATGTCCTATCAAAATGCATTTTGGTCAGCATAAGAGCTGTCATGATTACAATAAGGGTGTCATAGGATAAGGATATAATCCCATTATTGCTCTGCACGAATAAATCAGCAAAATGCTGCTTTGCTGGCTTTCCCCAGCTGCAGAAATAATTCTTTCTTCAGATGATGCTGTTCATGTGGGTATCATCCACACAATTTTCTGTTCTGGTTATAACCCTTGTCATCAGGACAGAGTCACACAGTAACATTACCCAATCTAATGATAAGCTTTGACCTGCAAATTAATCTGCTGCAATGCTTTATTTTGAGAACGCTTTTGATGACGGTGGCTTCTTGCTGTCTTATTGCTGCTCATTGTCGTGACAATGTGCTTGGTAGGAATACTTCAGGGTTTTCAGAATTCTGTTCTCATGGGAAATAATAGTGATGCTCTGGCATTCTCCATTTTTTTTGAGATTTGATGTGAAACTGAAAGCTCCAAATGTACATGCATGGTGGATTTATGAATTCTAGTTTTGAGCTTGCAGCACTTTTATTACCTTTATAATAGTCTGGACTGTGACTTAGTGCCCATTCCTTTTTCTTTCCAATAGATAGATGGCTGTGTGACCAGTTAAAACTGAAGGGACTGCTTTTATTTCTATATTTGTGTAATTCTGCTCACTTCAGCCCAGCTGAATCTGACTGATATTAGTGCCAATGAAGAATTGAGCAAAATCTGCCTGCTTTCAGTGGATGTTTTACACGTTTCTTCTACATCCTCTTCTTTTTTTTTTTTTTTAAGTTAATGTAAGCAGGTTTTGTGAGTTCTTATTCATGAAGACAGCACATAGCCAGGGAAGATACTGCATTTTTGTCTGAAATGTAAATGATGATATTTACCCATGTTAGATTCATAATGAATGTTAGTTTTGATCTGCTTCTGTGCGTTTGTGGGTGGACGATACTTAAACATTCACACTTAAAGCATTGAAACACTTTGCAAACTATTGTAGCCAAGGGCAATGCTACACCTACCTATCTTGTGGAAGAATCATCGAGTGGGCGTGGAGAGGAAAGGACAGAAAAAGATAAAAAAGCCAGCCTGGGAGATCTGTATTTCACATAATTGAATCCAAACAATGATATGCCTTAATTCTCTCTAACCTCTGGGCTTAAGGTGTAATTGCTTTCTGTCATTGGAGGCATTTTGGCTGGTGTGTTGTAAATCTGAGGGAGAGATGATCTGTGGCTGGCCATGCTGCCTGTCTGCTGTGTGATCCTAGAAGCATCCTGCTGCCTCCAGCTGTTCCTGCTTGTGTTGCTGGACAATTTTTGAGGCAGACCCAGCAGGCTGAAGCCTTGATCTGAGTCCAGGTATGGAATATGAACCCATAATGCTGGGCACGGACTTCTGACGTGGGAAGTTAGAAGACATGTTTACTGTGCAAGGACTCTTAGGAGAGCCCAGATACAAAACTCCTGCTCTGCCATAGACTGGAAACTGGGAGTGTTTTTAATTTCTGTCTTGATGGCCAGTAGAAAACAGCTGAAATGTCACAGCCTACACTTTAAAGCATTCTGATTTGGGTTTTTTTGTTCCCTCTTCATTCATCTTTGTTTTAGGAAGACTTTGTTTTAAATTGATTTTGTTATTAGTGGATCTGCTCAGAGGCAGTGCACCTGTTACATATATTGAGAACCTGACTCCTGACTTTAGCTGGTGCAAGTGACAATGTTTTAAATTAAGCTGTCCTCCCTGCAACTATCTTTCTTTTCTTTATCTCCCCACCCAGACATAAATAACCAGGCAGCAGAAGGCAGGTAGTGTTATAAATTGTCAGGCTACACAATTGCCTCATGTTTTGCATGCTGTTCTCTTCCCCCGTTATCATCCATTTTGAACTAAAAGTTCATCCATTTGTGGCTCTGCCATGAGAGGATGTCAAATAAATTGATATTGTAGTGTTTAAAAAGTATTAAAGAATACAAATATATATCAATACATTGATAATGCTCAGCAACCCCAACTGTAGTGCTTTATTACTGACATTCAAAGAACAAGGGGAGTAAAGTCTAATATAGGGAAGAGTGATTATCACTCACAGTGTCTAATTTAAAAGTTGAGTGCTGGTTTTGCTTGCCAGTAGGCCCATGATCTATTAGTTCTCTGTTTCCCTTATACAGTAGGTGTTCTTCTAATAAAGAGTTTGCTATTTGCTCCTAAAACGTCAGTATATCATCCATCCCAGGTCTTCATGGTGGTTCTGCTAAACAGTTGCTGTCAGGAATTGTAATGAGATATGGCCCTCTTGCTTTCCTAAATGCTCAGCCAGGAACACAAGGCACAGTGTTGGCCAGGCAGTCGAGGCAGCTGGCAGGAGCAGCATCCTCAGAGAGCCTGGCTACCCCTCTGGTTTTCTTTTCACCACGGCATTTCAGGCTGCCTCACTCTATTCCACTCCCCTCTGGCTGGTGCTTTGCTGTATTTCTAGAGGCACTGTAACAAGTGTAACCTGGTTTGCATTGCAGTTCCTTTCTTAAACATGGCTCCGCTCTTGTGCAGTGTACATGGATCGGGTTTTAGTTGCAGAAACGCGTTTACATCGTACCTAGGGCTTGTTCCCTGCACTGGGGCTATGAGGCAGGTGTGACCTCTCAGGGGCACTACCCCCACACTGCTCCAGGCTGCCACGTGCATGCAAAAAGGACTATTCCAGTTCCTCACATCAGCACTAAATTTTGTCTTTATTTATTAAAACATGCGAGGGCGTGCTTCAGTTTGGCTCACAGAATTCTTGAAACAAAGAGGCAGAGCAATATCTACTCCAGTCCAGACTATGACTGGCACGTTTCATTCATTTGTCAGACTAAAAGGGGATCAGGACATGCTGTTGGCCTTAAAGGGTCCCCTTTCCCTGACACACCAAATACACCAGTGTCCCAGTTTGCAGGGGAAGCAGACTCTGGGGGAGAAGGTGGGTAGAGTCCATTTGGGGTGGTTTGTTTTTTGTTTTGTTTTGTTTTGTTTTTTGGGGTTTTTTTGTTTTTGTTTTTGCTTTTTTTGTTTTGGTTTTTTTGTTGTTGTTTTTTTGGGGTTTTGTTTTGGTTTTGGGTTTGGTTTGGGTTTTTTGTTTTTTTTTTCTTGTGTTTGGTTTTCTTTTTTTCTTTAATCACTAGCAGTTTCTAAAATGTCTAGTCATGCACTAGGAAATAAAACCTTATCTGTGCTGCCAGTTTCCTTGCAGATTTGTTTGTCTGTTTCCCATTTTCTATAACCTTCAGACGTGGAGAACCCCACAGGCTGTATCCTGCTATCACTCTTAGAGCTGAACTCCCCTCCCATTGTTTTTGAAATTTAGATGGGGGGTCAGGGGAGTTGCATAAAAATCAATGACACAATATGGTCCATGATTTTGTTTTAAAAAATCAGGCTGATTTGCCAGATGGTTTCCTACTGTTGAGAGCAGATAATGCAACACTTGCGTCTGGTTTTTGGAATTCTGGTGATACAGACCAAAAGTGCTGTGATTGGAAGTACTCTGGCACTGGTCAACCTTCCTTCCCTTTTCACTCTTCTGAAAATCTTTAGAACTGTGTTTTTGACAGTCAGTATAAAAAAATAAATTTTAAAAAAATGGCATCTACATACTTGAGCCAATATTTTGGGATATTCTTTTGTGCAGTGCCAATCTCAAAAAAATATACAGAGCTGTTGAGAAAGCTCAGAAGGTCTAGAAACTAATAACATCTGAGAGAGAGCATGGTCAGTTGCGTAGTAAGACACTTCATGTTTCTCCTTTTTCTTGTGATTTCAGTGGTTATATCTTCAGACGGGATTTTCACAGAAATAGTCACTAAGAAAACCAGCTTCAGCAGGAGGATGACAATAAACTTTATTATATTTGTGCTGCCAGCTTCCAGGAGAATACAGGACTATTAAAATAGATGCTCTGATTCCATGTAAGGAATCACTGGCCGTGAGATATGAATACCAAAGTGACAGCAGTGATGTATTCCAGGCTGGAGACTAATCAGGAGAATAATATGTGTTTGTCCAGTTTAGTGTTAGTCTTACAAGTTAAGCTGATTAGTGACAGATGCAGATAGGGATAGGGCAATGATTTGTTATCCACTATAACAAATCAATCTAAAAATAAACATATGACAGAATAAACACCATGAATTGGGGAAACTGATTTTTTCAGAGATATAAGGATGCCTTATTTTATCCGAAACTGGAGGCAGTCATGATAATGAGTGGGAGATGATTGTGATATATCAGAAACAGGGATTGGAGTTAGTACTAATCTTTGTTTGCTCTGGTTTTTGCTCGCAAGTAGGAGCTTTCTAAGAGGGGAACTCAGTGGTAAAATGTGAGTTGGCCTGGGTAAGTGATGCTAAGGATGGAACTGGCAACAAAATGGGATGAGCCTCATGTAATTTGGGGGTGGAAGGGGGATCTTGAGTGAGTGAAATATAATTATGGCTTTCCTGGCTGGTAATGCTGCCTTGAAGTTGCTCTCCTCCCTGTATTGGGAAGACATTTTTGGTGCAGCTGGAAATGTGTTGCAAATCAACACGCAAATGTGAACACTACAAATATAAAACCATTGACATTTTTAAAGAGAAAATATAAAGGCTTTTCATCTGGAGGAGATTTGTACTTGCTAATAGCTTCTGACAGTGATAAACTTGTGGGCAGTGTCATTTCACAAATGAGAGGTTAAAATACTGAAGGATTTCTCCAAACGTGAACCCAGGGTCTTTTTAAGGTTCCTGGCAGTAAAAAAGTCTAGCCCAGTCTGCCTTGCCATCCAAAAGTGAACTTGTTCATTTCATTGCAGATCTTCCTTTTCTGCTGGTTACGAATGAGGATTTAAAAAAACCCCCAAAAAACAACAGAATATTTCAAGAAAATACCTGTTTCTTATAAAGAGAGAAATTGCTGTACTAGCCATGATGATGCATCTAGTCAAGCATCTTCAATAAGCTCCTGATGCTCTGCTTCATTTGTTCCAGCCAGCAGTTCAAGGCAGGCATTGGAAATTAAAGTTGTCTTTCAGACCTGTGCCTCTGAGCCAGAGATGGATGCCATCTCACCTGCATGTTCTGCCAAACGATCCGTGACGTGCAGGGGCACCACCTCTGCAGTGGGACCATCTTTTTCGCTACCCTGCTAGTCTTCAGTGTCACCTCACCCCTCGTGAGTTACAGAAACTCATGTTGTGATACCAAAACTGGCGGCTATTGCAGTATGTGGACGCCTGAAGAGCAATTGGAGATATATGTATTCATTTTTTTGGGGTTGTTTTCCAGTCCATGTTCTTTTAAAGTGAGACAGAAAAGTCTCAACATTCCCAAATCATCTTTGGAACCACCCAAACATGTTTTTCCAAGAGATGGAGAATTAACTAGGATTGAACTAGGCTTGGCTTGAAGTACTTTTTATCTCAGTCAGAATAGCTTTTTTTGCATGTTCCCTTGTGTCAAGAATATGTATAAGTAAAAGCAAAAAAAAATGACAGATAAGTGTACTCAGATAATGATGACACAATCTTGTTTCCTACCAGGCATGTTTCAGATGTACCTTTTCTAATCTCCAATCATTAGTGTCCATCTGACAATCTGGCTTTGCTAGCAGCTTGTATTGGTCAAGTGTTGAGGCCAGCAGCTTGCACTGAGCTTGTTCTCCCTTCTCCCTCTGCTCATCGCTGCTTCCTCTTCTCTTCAGATGGAGCAGTTCAACACACTTCTTCCTCCTTCTGGTAGGGCTGCAGCACTCACTAAATCCAGGTCCAAATGGCAATCTGGGATAGCATCCCAGTGCCTGTAGTGAGTTAAACCAAGTGGTCTTTCCCAAAACCTCTACCACAGCAGCCTGCCTGTCTGCCTGTTTGCTGGGTGAGCTGCTTTGTGAATGGGCTGGTGCAGTGCAGGCAGGCTGGATGCGGGCGGGGGGTGTGTGTGCACGGGAACATCCACTTAGGCACCTGCAAGGGGGCTCCTGTGTCCTGATCTTCCTGATCTCTGCTCGTTAGGAATTTTTAATTCTGCTTCTTGCTTCAGCTAGGCTCTTGCGTCATCCAGGGGCATTTTTGGGTACCTGCTTAATGCCAAGCTGCCATCTGATTTTTTTTTTAAACTAATTTTTAATCTTTTCTGTTTGGGGGAGAAACAAGCTGTGTTCGAGCACTACTTCACATCTCTAAAAATAAAAGTTGGCTTTCTAAGTGCACAGCATACTCCCTCTCTTTCTGCCTCTCCATCTCCCCCCGCTTCCCTCTCCCTGCTTCTTTCTGCTGGAGAGACTGGGAGGGGGTCATTCTTGGCAACCACTGAAGATGGATTCTAAGTGGTGCACAAGCGCACACATAGCAATTTGGCACACAGCAGGGGCTGGGGGTGGGAGGCATTTTGGATTTGTCAGCTCATCGGCACAGCTAGGTTCTTGTCAAACAGCAGAAGTTGCACAAGTCCCTGGTGGCTGAGATGCAATTGGTGAAGCTGTGTTGGTCTGGAAAAGCAAAGATGTGAGGTCACAGGATCATTTTCCCCCTCATGCTGCAGTACAGTTGACAAATCAGCTCATAATCCAGCATTACCTCCTCAACTCCCATTCCCTTTCCTGTCTTGTGTGCCCCAAATTTTATGTCAGTTCTGATATCTATTCTTTGCCTGTGTATCTTCATTTCCCTGTGTTTATGTATCAGCAATTTTGTTAATTTGGATTCTGTGGTATGAATGGCTAGGAAATTTTAGAGACTTTATTGTAGTCAGCACAAGCTTGTGCTCAGGAAAGATTTTGTCAAGCACAGGGATTTCTAAAAGGTGATACACATACCGAGGGAGTTACACAAGTTGCTGCAAAGCAGTACCCAATTCAGGGCTGAACCAGGGGTTGGCTTTGCCAATATTGCTGCTGCCACTGATGTGCTATTGATGACCTGTCAAGAGGTATATAAAAATTGAAAGTGTATTATGTTCCTGGTCTAGGAGCTGAATATAGTCTGCATAGCATGACACAGATTTCCTTTGATGAGATGCCTCACACTTTCCCAAACTCATTTTCTGAGTTAAATTATTTTTTACTCTGTATTTTTGCATGACTCAGAGATGCCTTTTCTATTTGTGCTTGCAAGCAAAAAGCATTGGAGCTTTTTACATCTGTGCTGTTTGGGAGACGTGCCTTCATCTGCAGGTGAAGACACAGTGTAGTTTTGGATACGCTTGACTTCCTTCCATGACTCTGTCAGTTGCTTCAATTCATAACATCAGAATTTCTTTAAGGTATCTCAGTGGCAGGTCATGTAACTGTGTGGATTAGGTTCCTGCCTTGACCTCTACTGCTGTAGGAGATGTTGAGTCCTAATGAAGGGAGTAGGAGGTTGCTGACATATCCCTGCTTTTGTGTGCTCACAGTCCTACCCCTGGTGCAGCACTGCACTCTGATATGGTGAGGGGCTGCTTCTCTGCGAGTAGGTGCAACAAAGTCCTCAGAAGTTATTTTAGAAAACATTAAGCCAATCTGTCACATAAGGCTTGGCCTGGAATTAATCTTGGACTAACCCAGTGATCAATCCACCCTTCCCCCAGTGTGGTAGAGACTGCATAATTACAGACTTCTGTAGGAATGGAGCTAGGATGTTCTGGAAATCTCACTTCAGGAGCAGTTCAGAGGAGCTTCTGCTCAGCCTTATCTCCCACAACACAGCCCTGCACATCACACACACTGTTCTGCACGCTGGATGTGTATTGCTATTTTTCAGATGAACTGATATACTTTAAAAACTGAAACAGAACGAAAATTTAATGATTATTAGTAACCAAAGATAAGAGTAGAATCCAGATCCATGCGCATCAAAACATTCACATTTTTGTTTGGGTAATTAAAGGGTTGGCAGAGCTCAAAAATAAGCCTCTAGCCTAGTGAACAAGGCATTCTGCCAAGTTAAAAGTCCTGTTGCGGAAATATGTGAATATTCCCTTGTATATACAGACTAGCTGGAAACTTGCATATTGCTTTTGCCTTATAAGAATTTATTATACCTATTCCACTGAAATAGCAACAGTTTTAAATTGCAGACATCTCCCTCAGACTGCTTTGTAGCTTTAGCTGGGTGGGTAGGGCCTTTTATTTGGTTCCGTTTCCTGAAGACAGGGAAAGGGACATAACTTATTTTTTTTCATATACCCTGTCACAGCTCTAACCACCAGGTGTTTTGGAAAAGAAAAAAAGCTCTGACTTTGGCCTAATCTTCAGCTCTTTAGTTCTGCTGTGACAAATACAAATGAGTAAACTCAATAGCAGATATTTGGAACAGTTGTATTGAAAACTAGAGGCATCTCCACAACAAGGCAGAAGCCAAATGTTTCTTTTGAGCATCCAGCTCTTGCGGATCTGATCATATCTATTTTTGTCCTCTCATATCTTTGGGAGTACATTTAAAAATACAGGGGTTGGAGGGGCTGGACTAAAGAAATGCTTTTCTTCTCATTATTGTAATTTTGATTCTTCTGAAAATGCAAGCAAAGCTAGCTCAACAACACCATGGGAGACCATACACTCACTAGAAGTGCTATGACACCACAAAAAACCAAAATCAACATATACATGAGAAAACTCCATAGTAGGGTAAAATCTGTTGTGGGAATTGCATGCAGGCACATCCAGGTCCAACGCTGGCCTCCTGCCAGCACCTGAGCAGCTTGTTTGGTGTCGTAAGGGCTTGCGCAATATTGAGTGATGACACCAGCTGTGCTCAGGATCTCAAATTACAGCTTGAAGGATGGTGGCCATCAGGGGACACACCAGGCCTGCAGGAATGCTTGGCTTGTTGCTAGACTGAAAAGCACAGGGTTGGGAGCTGAGGCTGAGAAAAAAATAAGTAGCTTCCTGAGTCTCTCTGGGTTTTATTATAACTCTCTTGGAGAATATGGGCTTTGCATGTCAAATTTTTGCTCTGCTATGCTTACCCTCTAGTGGCATGTGCTGTCCTGTTGTCCCATATGTAACAGAAGCTTGAAGGAGACAGTTACATCCCAATACACTCAGAGGTGAGATAGTCTCCTACCTGCACTTAAGCTTTGCAGCTGGATTTGGTTTTCATTTAGCTTGAATTATTTGTGATGAGAATTCTAACTGAGGACACACATTTCCTGAAATGGATATACAACACATGCCTCAGCCATGAAGATCCCTCACTAAACCGATGTCTGGTGCCTTCCTCTTTTAAGGAAAGCTGTAATTTTCTTCCACAGTAAGCTTAATGCCTCTGACACAGACTGAACAAAGCAAAGACCAATTTAAGTAATTTGTTTATATAGGTGGCTGCACATAGTCACTTAACAGATTGTGTCAGATAAAGACAAAGCAGACTTCCCATGTTCCAGTTTGGCATGCATTATAAAGACTGGAAGAAGTGGATCTGAACCCATATTCCTCAAGAGAAATGTTCCTTTCTCTAGCAGGCTGGATTATGTAGCATTCATCACTTGACATCTTTTCTCTGAAAGGCTGTAAAATACCAAGAAAAATTTCCAAACCTAGCAATAATGCTATTTGAAAGATGTATTTTTTTTTTTAAGATTTAGTTTAAATATAGATTTTCTGCTTAAATTGAAATATTTTTAAACTGAACAACTTGAATAATTACTCAGGGAATGAGTAGACATTATTTATCTGTTGCAGTCTGGCAAGCTCATCTTGATTTGGTCAGCTAGCAGGGAACAATACAGCTAGCAGGGAAGGAGGAACCTGCTCAGATATTAGCCAGGTTTATATATTACTATCAAAAGAGAGACTTGGCTGTGGAAATTAATCAAGTTTCTTTTCTCCAGGGATCAAAGAGGTTACTCAGAGGATGCAGGGGAAATGTAGGGATTCAGCTGTGTCACATTTTCTCTCTAATTGAGCTGTCTAGGGAGCCTCCCACGTTTTGCAGAAGTGGAAACATCCAGTTTCATTTTATCTTTCTCAGACTGCAGCAGCTCTCTTCTTCGGAAGCCAAGGTCACGCTACGTTTACTTTTGGTGTTTGTCCCTTTAATTCTCCTACAGTTTCACAAATGCTTCTGGTGTATTTTTAAATTTTAGCTTATAATCACTTTTTTTTTTTTTTAAAGGCACCATCTGGTCCCTGACATGGTTTAAAATAACAATCTAGCCAGCTCACAACCAACAGCAAGACTTTACACCTTTCACAACCCAGTATGAGAGCTTCCCCACCTATATTTCTCCACAGACACTGTCACTATCAGGTCATGTCCCCTCCAGACAGGTCCTGCAGAAAGCAGGGTCTTGCATCTTTTGCTTTCCACCCCTTTCATCTCAAACACAGTCATTTTATGAAAACAAAATGGATGCACTAGAGAAGCTTGCAGCTAGGAATGTGGGAGGTCTGCTGTAAACAGCTCAGTCAGAGAATTTGTAGTTGGAGCTCACGTTTGCATTTAAGCTGCCCTCTGGTGCTTACCACTTCTGCAGTGCATGCCTTCATCATGTCCCCTGGTGCCTGGAGACATCTGCAATATCCAGGGAGAAGAGGGAATCAAGCATTGCAAAAATTCCTCTAAAAAAACAAAGTGGCCCCATTCTGTGGGTGTTTTATTTTCAGCAGGACATTAACATGCTCTGTTATCATTGCAGGTTATCCTGGGCAGGAAGGTTTTCTTGATTTTGATTTTTATGAGTCACTTACAGCATAGTTTATTTTATCTTCTTGCTGCGTGCAACAGCACTGTCTGTCATGGTGCCTTCCTAGTAGCCACAAATTAAAGCATGCCACTGAGCAGAGCGATCGTGTGACTGTCACCCTCGGCATAGCTGAGGCTCAGCCTGGCGCTTCTCTTCTGGCTGTTGGAGAACCTGGGGTTATCAATGCCAAGGTAGGAGAGACAATAAAAATACAAATGTACCTTTTCCTACTTACGGCCAGCAATTTTGAAAGTACCTAAACCACTGCTGGAGACAAAAACAGGCTAATGTGATGAATGGGAAAGGACTGTGAACGGCTCTGGGACTTCTGTGTAAGTTATCTGCCTGGCGGGATAGCCACTGGTCTTTTTGGTTCATTTTCCTATTAAAAAGGCAAAGCCGAACAATTATTCCCCTGCAAGTTGCTCTGTGCCTGAATCATGCTCCAGTCCCCGCTGCACTGCCCTGGTGCTGGCAGCACGGGTGGTTAATATTAGCCACACAGCTGATTGTCCCGGCTGGTGCCCTGCAACAGGTGCGGGCCGGCCGCCCTGCTGGAATCCCGCCCGGACCGATGCCGGTGCTGGCACAAGCCTTCCCATTATATCAGGAAGGGCCACGTCCCGTCGCCACGATGCCCCGGCACCCCAGGCTGGCCCCAGCTGTCTGCGGGACGTGGAGCAGGGTGACAAGCACCCAGGGAGCCTGCTGTGGGGAGAAGCGAACCGTGACTCCTCTGGAGCGGGAAGACGGGAGGTTCCTGGATGGGACTTACAGCTGTGTGCGTGGGGTAAGGAGAAGGTCTCGGCAGAGCCCCAGGCCCGAGGTTTTGTGGCGTTGCTCTTAGAGGAGGGAAACACACACAAAGAAGTACTGAAAATCGAGTATCAGCACTGTGAAATGAGCAAATAGGCTTTTCATTTGCTGATCATGTTGGCCGAAGTTTCTTTACAGCACAGTACTTTGGGTTTGCATTAATTGTAATTGGCACTCTCCAATTTTAGAATGCTCCTGTGAAAAGTTACTTTCAATTCCAGTGGCGATTAGATGGTGATGACGTGTTTTAATAATAAGCATGGGAGAGATACTGAAAAAGAAATCAAATGTGCTGGCTGCACTTCTGGGGAGGGGAAGAAGTGCTATTGCTCTGCTCTAAAATTATCTGAGCTGTCTGCTCTGGTGTGATATCTTAAGGTCTCCCATCTCTTTTTTTTATTTTTCTTTTTTTTTTCTTTCTTACCACCCTTTTTTTTCTTCTATTTTCTTAAACCATAATAGCATCTTTTGGTAAGAACAACAGAATATCTAGGTGGTGTTTACATAGCCTAAACGTTGGAGAGAGGAAGGGGGAGCCGAAAGACTTGTAAGGCTTCAGAGGATCACTTCCAGTGTCCTGTTCCCTTAATGCGACCCCTCTCCGCTGACTGTGTGAAGGCAGGCAGGGCTGTCAGGCGGGTCAGAAGGGATCTGTGTGCCGCAGTGGGACTTGTGTGTGCTGGTGCTGTGCATGCTCAGGGACGGAGCCAGGCAGGCTTGCTTGGGGACTCGAGCAGGCTCTGGCTGCAGTGTGGCAGTCTGCTGTGTGCTGGAAAACAGATACTGCTGCTGCTTCTAATCTAAGGAAAAAAGCAAAACTAAAAGAGAGGCTCATGTCTAAATTCAGTGATTTCTGCTATGAATTGGTCTACAGCCGAGGGCAGTAGGTCAGGCTCAAGTAATGCTCCTGGAGAGTTAGATTGATGCAAGGGACTGAAATCAGTGGGAATCTCTCCCTTGACTATGGTAGATTTTGGTCAGCACAGTCCTCGCTATTTCTATCTATGTGTAGCTGTGAAACAACTTTTTTGGGAGTTGTGGAATAAATAAGAGCTATCTGGGCCAAATAAATACAATAGGAAACTCATGAGAAAGGTCCAGCTTCCTAGGTGTCAGGTGTCTTTATGCATAGTCAAGGTTTAAGTTCCTTCCAGGAGAGGTTTTTGATGGAAACCATTAAAATTTGGACATGGTTTCAACACGAAAGAGAGAAAATTCCTTTTCCCAGTACTACTTATGACTATTGCATGTAGGGTTGTGCCTCAAAGCAGAGGTTCTTTGCTGTGAGAACTGTTAATGTCTTAGGGGATTACGAGATCCTTCCTGAGCCAATGCCTCTGGCTGAGGACACTGCTACTGCAACACCACTACTGCCCTGCTGCTCCTGACCTCTCTGCAGGCAGCACTGCACTGGGGGTTTGATGTGGCTGTTTGGCAACGAGGACACTATGTAAACTATGATAATCCTGTACATCTCACAGTGCCATGACTCATGCTGCCAGCAAAACCTTTCTCCAGCTCCCTGTTTCCCACCGTCCACCCACACTGGTTTCTATTCCTCTTATTTGGATACGTGAAGCAGAATTTGCTGCACCTCAAACTAGTGCTTCAGCCATGCCTGAGCAGGAGCTCCCACACAGGCATGGGTCAGTGCCGAGGGTTGGTGTTTTGCTGAAGGGACATGTGCCAAGGCACAGGGAAGATACATGACTATCTCTCTTTAAAAGTCATTTATTTGTGACTTTGAAAGTGCCTCTATAAGCTGCTCACAGAGAAGCCATTTGCAAATTTGATGCCAGTTTTTAAATGCAAGATGAAAGTGGATTTTGCTGCCACTAAAATCGGCAGCTCTGAGTCCCTCAGGAGAAGTGCAGCAGTCTGCGTCACTGGAGAACCAGATCTGTCGCCTCACAAAAGATCTTGTATCCAGGTAGGAAAGCATAAAGGAGCATGTGGCTCTCCAGCAGTGCTGGGTAAAGACCAGCACACTACTAAAAGCAATATTTGTTTTTTAACTGTTATGATAAAATGCTCAGAGTTACAAAAGTTTGAGAAGAATAAAATGTTTATCCCACTTTGTACACAAATTGGTGATCTTGGAGGGAAGTTAGAGGGCATATCCAAATAAGTTTTACAATTAACATTTTATAACCAAGCAGGTCATGCAGTCATTACTGTATCTAGAAAATTTTTATGTATTTTTAATTAAAATTATGTATAATTGTCATAGGAAACTGACATTATGTGTTTATGGGCTCCTGTGTTACATTAGGTAGTACATCATTATCATAACTTACTCTCCTATCATTCTAGTAATTTGTTGGACATTTAGCTTGTAATTTCACTACAACATATTACAAGAAAATACAGTTACATTTAGAAGCATTACGGGAATCATCTCTGTTACTGTAAACACATTACCTGGTCAGATTTATTTTAATTTGCTGTTAAGGAAATAGAAGAATATACTGTAATGACATACACTTCTAGGTGGTGAGAAAAACAATCCCTTTTACTTTTTCAACTATTACAAACATCCGACTTTTCTGATGCCCTAGGAGTGTGTAGACATGTATGCATTTGAGAATATAATTTCTATAATATAAAAAACATAGGCTAACAACTCAAAAAATTGACCCTGTTAAGATCATTACAGCACTCCTGGTGAACCTGATAATAGCCAAGCATGCAAGCAAGGTACCCCTTGGTCATAGACTGGCAATCTTGTACTTCTGTGAATTTATAAAGGAACCCTTCCTTCTTCTGGCACAGAAAATGTGATGATGGCCTGCTTCCCCCTCACCAAGGTCTAGAGACAAAGAGCAAGGGAGAAAGGCTGTTTGGCGGAGAGACTGGGAAGAGAAGACTGGCACATTTTCTAACGGATGCTCTTCAGAGCAAAGGCAATATGCAGACAGGTTTGTCTACAGCTACGATCGTGTATTATTTAGAAAATCTCACCTCTTAAAAATCCAAAGAGAGAAGGGAAATTACTGGGAATACAGGAAAAGGATGCATGAACAATCTTACTGGAGGCTGCAGAGGTACATCAGTGGAACTACATGACCAATCCCTTGGCGAGGTCTGAGGAGGACATACTCCTGTGGAGCTGAGTCTGTTGCTGTCCTGTTCTTGCCTCACTTGTTATTGACAAACTTCACTAGAAAACTAGGGTAATGTTAACATGTTCTCACTACACATGATTACATTTAGATGTCTTTGTCTTGAATCTAAATCTCTCTCAGATCTATCTAATTACGGTTTTCCCTTGTTAATTTCCTGGCAAGTTCTACCACTTCTCCCTTGCTGCTATGATGGCAATTGCACCCTTATTTACACCTTCATCTCTTCCCTGCAGCAATTAAGAAAGGTTAGGTAAAAATCTGTGTATCCCTAGGCTAAAGACATCCATATGTGTGCATGCAGGAGAGAGCAGGCAGGCACCACAATTATTCACAGGGAAGGAAACCTCCATCCATTTCTCCTTCAAAGAAGAAGGAGGTGAGTTGTTCATGAAGCATGCAGGCAGGTTGGCTTCTCCTATATTAAGAGGATGTTATAGGAAAGGCTCATAAAGAAGGTGCTCACTCAATCCTTAGAAACGCGCTGGCTGCTCCAGGCAGGTCAAATGTTAATGGAAGAATGACGAAATGGAAAACAGCAGCAGCCCGGGCCCCTGGCCCCTACAATGGTGGATCCCTATGCAGTGCAAAGGCCCAGAGCGGGAGCAGGGTAGGTGACTACCAGTGATGAATGATGTTGAGACCTCAGAGAGAAATGATATAATAAATGGTTGGTCTGACACAGTAGGAAATGTTTGCATAGTGAAGTGACGGGTAATAAATAAGATTATGTTGCTATAGGTCCTTCAGGCAATGCTGGAGCAAAAATACGTTCTGATTTTCTTTCTCTAAGGAAAAAAGGTACAGAGACAAGGACTCTTATTTGTAATAGCCAGGCATGAATAAAACCATGCTTGCTGCATACAGTCAGTGTAATCTAAGGCTGAAGCAGATCCAAGCCAAGTATTGCTGTAGCTGCTGGTTCTCAGTTGTCATAGCTAAGGTTACAAAACAACTTCCCTCGCAGCTTGTCTAATGTCACTGTCTGGAGCTGAGGCCCCACCACTGTATCCATGGTTAAAAGATTGTCTTTTCTTGCACTTGTTTTCAGGGTTGCCACTAAGATTGGGACATCAGACAGTTTGCCCTAGGCATTGACTCATTATATGTGATATACGATAATACATAAAGGGATACAGACTCAACTTCTCCCCTGAAATTTCCAGGTGTTCCATTTTATCATTTGCAACAGGTTATTTTCTGGGCAGGTTGTTGTTTGGCTTTTGGTTGGTTGGTTGGCAGATTTTCTTGGTATGAATTTTCCTCTCTTGTTCATTTTTATAGGAATAACAAAAATAGACCTCTATTGCTGCTGCTGCAGTGGTCAATTAGGTAAGCTCTCCATGCTAGTTTTCACTAGGTAGATAAATATTACCTTGGTGCAGCATTGCTAATTAATAAAGACTTTGATTATGAAATCTATTAATGGCTTTAGCTGTCTGGAAGGGATTATTCGAAAAACATCTCTTATTTAAAAGAAAAAAAAAAAGGAGTGGGGAGTACACTGGGTATATTTTTAACATTTTGAGCTATCTTCAAAAGTCTTGCCCTCAATTCCCTGAAACCAGTGAAACACAATCCCCTCTCTTTTATTTTTCTTATAAACACCTAAGGAATGCATGAAAAATTTAATGTTGAATTTTTTTTTTTTAATATGTATCTGAGGGTTAGTGAGGAGCAAGGGAATGAGAGTACTTAAATTATCTGCCTAGCTGCAGGGTTTAAGGTCTTGCATGATGCATTTGAGAATACTTTCTGTGGGGAATTTTTGGTGGCTTTCTCCCCCTCGAGAATCCTACTTCATGCAGTGACAGCCATCCTGCAGGAAAAAATAAACTCACTAAAATTTCCATTTTACCCCACTGAGTTCTAGTTTCCGAAGATTACCCTGCTGAAAATAGGAGTTTTTGTGGGCCACTAGTAATTAGGATGGGGGGTGTTAGTGAATAAGGACCAGAAGAGCATTTGAGGTCCCCTCCCAGATGTGGTGCTGGCATCTACAATGGGACTTCTAGGACTGTTCAAGAGAGTAAGTGTTTATAAAATCAGCACTGAAGTTAAATTGCATAGTATGTGTGTTTTTTTCATACATTTCTAATTTTAGAAGCTTTGTCATTTCAATGCCTTCCTGTGCACCTGACTGCATATCTCCTGTTTTTCTCATCCATGATAAGGGTTTCTGGGACTTAGGACTTGGCAGGGAGAGAGGACTATTTTGGAATGGGCATGTAGTGACCTATGATTTGACTTACAATATTAGGCAAAGACCCAACAGTTGCTGTATAGACCTAGTGAGCACGAGCATTTGGAAAGTGAGATCTGCAAAACAAAACAAAGCATTTTTTCTTGAACCTATCCCTTAGCTATGGTAACTCAAAGTGACTGGATAGATTCTTCCTCTTTCCTATGCTTCTGCAGCACACTAAGCCCGAGCTAACTGGATTTTAGGATTACTTGCTGTTCAGTACAGCATTGACACCACAGGATTATAAGGCAGGACTTTCCAGCCACAATATTAAATCCCGCAATATGGTTTCCATAGTATTGCATTACATTCTCTCCTCATTAATCCACTGTCCCCTAAACCTTGTATTTTTAATGAACAAATAATTGTTCTATTATAGATAACTCTAATAGGGTTAAACCTATTTGGTAAAAAAGACTACACAGTTTTACAAAGGTGAAAAATAGGGGTGGAGGAAATATGCGTGTGGGGAGTTGGTAATTATATACAACACAGATTGGTTCCAACATCATATTTATCTTAATTATAAGAATATGTTCGAGAGATAAAGTTTCCCTAGAAGACAGCCAGCTAACAACAGTGGTTTTATCTGGTTTGCTACTGCTCTTTTTATTTGTAGATTTCATATGCTTTACAGAATAGTTGTCAATATGGTTATCCCCACTTTACAGATGAGGCATCCAATTTGTTGAAAATGAGAAAAAGTTAGAGGGCAGCACCAACTGCCAGCCATGCTATGTCCTCTTTGACTTTCCAAAGAACATTTTTACTGCCACCCATAACACTGCTGCCCATTGCAGGCTCCAAACAGCACATGCATGTCTGGGGGTCAGATTTCAGACCCACTGCTCTCCTCCTGCTGACAATGCAGTAACAAGCTGAAACAAGACATTATTCCCAGGGCTGTGTGGACATTGCTAATGCCAATGATTAAGTAAAACTTATTTGTTGTGACAAGGTGATACTTGTGTATTATGCCAGATCTCAGGCTGTCAAACATGAAAATCTCTACTGATTCTCATTTCACATAGGAAATGAATACTGAAGAAGAAAAAAAGAATCAATATTTTCAAACTGGGAATGTAGGTTTATCAGGTTTCTGAGAGGGACTCTGGTAAAAATACAAAGCCTCACATAATAATTAAGTTTGAGGAATTTTGCCTTGAAATTAGAATCCATTTCCCTTTTCACACTTCCAGACATTGGGAACATAAAAGCAATGTCAAGTCAGCAAGTTTCAGAAGCGCAGGGAGCTGAGCTGGTCATTACCTTCCCAACTGTTTGTGAAGCCCTCAACAACACCCTGAGTTTAAAGCCCCAGTGGTCGTGTGAGAATACAACACGGAAGGCCAAGAGGTTTTGCTTTGGTTGGTGTTGGTTGGTTGTGATGGTGGTGTTGGCAGGAGACAAAGAAAAGAGTTTCAGGCCCCCATCTTGCTGAGATGAGCAACCAGACATGACCACCATCATGGGCTTCAGTGTGACCCAGGCAAATGGAACCACAGTCCTTTGATAAGCCAGACCGCCAAAAGGTGAGAAGCGTAGCTGAAATGATCTTTTAGAGAAGGCTGTGCCTGAGTAAGCTTACACTAGAGAAGTCTGTCAGGAAAGCTCAGGAGTCCTCCGTGGAGATTTGAGCTGTGTTTGATTACAGGAGAGAGAGGAGGTCTTGGCATGGACCCTTTTTTTCTTTTGTGAGCCCAGGAGATGAAGAAGGGCCCTGAGAAACTGCAATATTTCAACCATATGCTGTTAGGGCCTGAACTGAAATCCCAGGATTGCATAGTATGTTTGGATTATTATATTATATATTTCTATTACTGTTTTTACTATTAGTACTATTATTTTGTATATATATTATATGCTTCTGTTACTGTTTTTACTTTTGTAGCAGTGTTTTTACTTTTGTAGTATTACTTACACCATATTCTTGGCAAATTGCAGGAGAGATTGGTTTGCCTGTTTTACAGGATGGGAAAACAGCTGCCTCAGGCAGGCTGATCACCGAGGCAGTTTTAATCTGACTCTTCCTCATAAAACCTTTTGCGTTGCAAGGAGGCTTCAGTGAACATCTGAGCTGAGACAAAGATGGTTTTGAGTGGCAGATTATGGGACAAAATATTCTAGTCAGAGCTTTCATGAACAGCATGAGCCAAAGTAGACATCTCCAGATCTAGCCCCTGGAAAGGGTGACAAATAAGTCTTAAATGAGCAATTTTATTGACAAATACCTCAGTCTGTGATGTGTGAAAGGATCTGGTGCTTTTCACTGAGTGAAAACTGATCTGTGCCATAGTAACTAGATGACTCACCACACAGGAATCAGAAAATGCCTTGTGACAAATGGTCAAATGCAGCACAGGGTTGATCCCATTGGTGTCCTGCGTATTCTTCTCAAGGTGGATAACTGTGGTCAGAGGCATCTCTGCACTGCTCAGACTCTGAACCACCAGCTCCACAGCTCATCTCAGTTTTTCTGTTTGTTATGCAGAGGAGGTAGGAGACTACATACTCATCTAGCTTGGGATCCTTTGGAACAGCAGGGACCAGACCCTCCTTTCCCTTGTACCGCTCTTTGCCTTCAGGCATCGAGAAGTTTAGGAGGGACTTCCAGAATGGTGTGGCATCCCAACCATCCTGTTTGCTAGACATGTCCCTCATGAATTTGTCTAGTCCCTCCACAGGCTTGTTTTATGCTTTATGGCCTCTGCAGCATCCTGTGGCAGTGAGTCACAACTTAATTACACCTTGTGTGAATAGGTTCAATGCCGCACTGGAACCAGCAATTAGTACTTGCAAAGAGACATTTTCTGTGTGAAATGTACTTTTCATCAGTGCTACCCCATGAGAGGAGCTGCCTGTTGAAGCTCGCAGGAGATAACAGTTTCAGGGGGAGAAGGGGCCAGTGCCAGCCATCATGTCATGGATGAGCCAGAGGAGACAGTCAGGTACTGTCAGCGTGGTGCCACACACCTCACGCTACCCAGCACTGGAACAATTAAAAAACCCACATTGCTCGCTGAACCCCAACTGCTTATTTGGTTCACTGTGGCCATGGAAACATCTGACCTATTTACACCTTCAGTAGAGTGAGTGCTGGCTGGTGGAAGAGAGGTGGGAAAAGCAGAATTCTTTGAATTTGGATTTTGGAGACTGTTAATTAAGGTGGTGTATGTGAATGCATGTGCATGTGTGCTCACAAGGGTGAGTCAGAGGAATGTGGCCTGAGCAGGCCAGGGGTTCCTGCTCCAGTGCAGCTGTGGCATCAGGTCTTCCTTGAGCAAACATGATTTACCCAGAACCTCTGCTTTGCGTACATAAAATAACACCCACTATTTCCAAAGGTCTTATGGAAATTCCTTCTTCTGTCGCTTTGTCAGCAAACTACTTAACATTGTCTCTGCAGCATTCTTTCCTGAAAAGGCCCCAGTAGATGGGAATCAGCTTGTTCTACCAAGGAAGGAAGGGAGATGAGTCTCATTCTTCACAAGGCTTGCCTGTGCACCTCAAAACACTCATCTGCTCCTTACCTGTCTCTCAGTACAGATGGGAAGATGGGGAAGAGCAACGGAAAGTCATTTGGGTACATCAAACAGAGCAGGAGATTTCACTTAATTGCAGCTGGGGCATTTACCTAGACTGCAGATTCCCATGACAGGATAATGCCATGTAAGTTACCAGACCAGGGACACAGTGCATGTCAGACTGAGCTTCCAAATCCTTTTCTTCTGAGGGCATGTATTAATGTAAATGGGCACATTAAGTTTTAGCAGTTATCTGAAATGGACCCTAGCTAAAAGGAGATCTGCTGGAGAGGGGAAAATACTAAACTCGAGGTGTAAAGAAGACTTCTGCAGATACAACATAATCACAGTGAGTATTAAGAATGAAAGGAATTTCAAGATTTTAAAGATCTGTTGGGAAATCTTGAGGAAGAAAGGACGTTCACTTTTGATATTAGTGAGAGAGAGTGTCTTTAATATCCCCAAAGCATCTGATTGATAACCACAGCACCAGACCAGGAATGCAAATTTGGTAGCTCTTTAAGATGAAAGCTCCCCCTCCACATGCTTTTTATTTTTTTTATTGCACATTTCAAAACCATTCATATTCTGGCAGGTAACAGTTTTTTATCCTGAAAGTAAGGGTTGACCGAGGAACAAACTGTGCAAATTCTGTTCTCAAACACCAAAATTAGAGAGAAAATACCATCTGTTTCCTCTACAGCCTACTTTCCCCGGTTCCAGCAATATCTTCTAGTGGAAAAATAGTCATGAAGCTACCAACAGGACACACAGCAATGCACCAGAACGCAATGGTTTGTGTGTGTGGAGGGACCATTGTTCCTCCCTAGAGGAGGTAGCTGGAAGCCCTATTCCCAGCTGGATGGGGAAGATGTTCATACTGCCCTGTGCTGCTGAGCCCCTGCCTGGGCTTGGTGGGATTCCTCTTCCAGGGCAAAGGCTTTCAGGTGGCATTCCTAAGAGTTTTCTCCTCGACCTGCTACAGCAGATTGATGGAGCTTTGACAGCAGTCGTGACTCATTTCAGGAAGAAATCCACTTGAGCGCTCATTATCACTTCAGCATCATTTACATTTTTCCCAGTTGGGGTGAATATTTTGTAGTGACAGGGCACAGGCTGTTTCCTTTGCCCTGGGAAGCCCACACAAACAGACTTTCTACGTGTAAGTTCCTGCCAGAAGCTTTGCAGCTGGATGTCTTTTGTTTCTGACTTCATTTTTTTCCCCCCGTCTCCTTGTCCTTTGTAGACGAGTTACACAACACTGTTTTTTCCTCCTCCAGAATCGCTGAGCAAATTTCAAGGCCGTGGAGGAAGGGGAGGAGAGACTGATGCACTGAGCCACCTTTGCCCATCCACTTGTGACTGGGGTATAATAGGTGCAGTTGATTTGAGACTGCCAAGAGTTTTCTGCCAAATTGAATTTTTCATAAACTGATTATTGCAAAGTGCTCTTGGCAGAGGAAAGTTAACACCTTTCTAACAAGCTCAGCTCAGCACAGCTCATAAGAGGGATACTGTAATAATAATCCTCTTCTAGATTCTTGGCCAGGATTTTGGATTTTCCGAGAAACTGTTTCCACCCCCATTCCCTCACCCATGAATAAATCCACTTAAGGCTTTTTTTCATAGCTGTTGGTGAAGGCATAGGAAGACTTCTCTGCTGGTGTAAAGCAGCCAACCTCCATTGATTGCAGTGCTCTGAGTTACTTTAGTACTGTGGGGGTGATAGTATGATTCAGACATGGTTGATAATGGTAATCTACCCGTAATAACTTAATCTTAGCATTTTTCTCTAAAGAGAGCTATGTAGCCAGGGAAAGGCGCTGCCTGAACTACTCAAACAATTTATCTGACAATTTCTGCCTTGTGTTTTCTGCTTGCAAAACACTCATCCAGAAAGTTTTTGGTTCATAAGGTATTTTATTCTTCATTTTGCGTCAGTGGGTTATAAAATAGGGAGGTAAATTTAATTCCTCAAGTTGCAATATTGTCCTCGTTGCCTGTCACCCTACAAGCAGAGAGAGGCCACTTGCAAGGAAGAAGGACAACCTCCTACCTGCAGGCAAGAGTACCTTTGCTCATTCAGAGATATGTGCTAAGTGGACAGAGCTGCCCAGAATTTATTTAACTTTCATGAGCATTCGTGAAAAGAAAAACAGGAAACAGATTGTAGGTGAATCAAAGCTGCTATTTGCAGTTAGCCCAAATCACACTCAGAGATCAAAATATGCACAACAAGAGTATTATTTTGGACAGACTTGCATCCCTTTAGTTTAGCTGTTGGAGGCTGTGCCCACTCAGTCACTGAGGAGGACTTGGTGCCTTGATGTGAACTCCAGCCAGATATTCCGGTGGGTGGGCAGGGATCCCACAGTGTGAAACATCTGCTTGGCAAAACAGATGCTGGGTGTAAGCAGTGCTTTAAAATACTAATAAAAATCATCACTTCAAATCTCCCACCCCTCAGATGACGTTTCTAGCAGGTGCTCCTAACTTAAAATAAAAAGTGCTTTAGCAGTGGCAACAGGGATGGAGCGTGTCCTTGTTTATTATTCTTTTTGCTGAGCTGTTCCTCCATATTTACACCATTAGCACATGGCAGGGCTTCACACGTGCCACTGACATAGATGCAACAGAAAGCTTTTACTACTCCAAAGGGGACACGTTTGTGGAAGCGCCAAGGAGAAGACAACAAAGGCCCAATGTGCTGCTAGGTCCATCACCAGCAGGAGCTTCTGTGGAATAATCCGTACGGTGTATGGGACACACGTGGAACGTGTGCTTCCGATTTAAAACCGTGACATCTGTTTAGGAGATCTGAATGGTTTTGATCTGCTTTGAAACAAACAAACAAAAAAAAGAAGTAGGGATACTGGGGCTTTGATTCTCTTCGGAGGTGCAAACAGGCAAGATGTTTCTAAGTGTCCCAGCAGATCCCAGCAGATCCTCTTCTGCTTGGCAAGAGGGGTGGCTGTGCTGGCCGACGGAGCAGGCAGGGGAAATGGGGTCGTGTTTACAAAAATTACAAACTCTCAATTTGCAAAAATTGAGAGTTAATTAAGGTACTGTAGATATGTTAATGTTTATAATTCAAATTTTTTCCACTATAGTTTTTTTTTCAAATATTGCATCACTGACATAATTTTGAGGACAAAAAATCTACAAAAGCTAGGCATGGGAGGGGGAAGAAACCTGTGTGAGGTCAAATAAGGGATTCTTGTTTTCATTTTACTCCAGGAAAATTTCTTTTTGCTCCCCATTAGCATCCATTTTGAAATTAAAAGTCATTTTGATTTGAAAAATGAACCTTTGAAATTAAAAGTGAATTTCAGTTAGACATTTTAAATTATGTTGAATGTTTACTGAAAATTGCCTAAACCAATGCCAAATCCTCTCAGAAAAAAAATCCTCTCTTCATCGTGTGGCTTGAGCCAGTGTGTGCCAGCTCTTCTCAGCACAGAGACATTATCTATAGCAGTAGGAGTTCTGGTGTTAAAACAGAAAGGACATATCATGAAAAACTGCCATTTCAGCCAGATAATTCATAAATATTAAGGAAAATTGTTTGACATGATAAATTATACTGAAAATCACTATGTGATAGGAGAGAAAAAATGGCAGCTGTGAATGTGCTATAGTTAAGTGTCAAAAGAGTTTGGTGATAAAAAATCATGTATTTGTTGTTTTAATAAGAAAACCTGTGTTTTATTGTGGTTTCAACATTTCAGAATTGAATAGCATGCCAGTAAGGAAGAGTTTTAAACAAACAGGAAAGTAAAAATATTTTTTTTCTGATTTTTCTCTTTTAATCAACTAAGGAGTTGAGGGAAAGACAAGCTGCAGTTTCAAAATTCAGTAGCTTCGGTAAAAAAATAATTTGAAAAATTCTTTCATTTCTTCAAAAAACATAAACTACTCCTAAAGAGGAGTATCTGAAGCTGACCCACAAAGACCAACCCTTCTCTTGCTTCTTGGCAAAACCACTTGTATCTACAACATAGCTTTAGTGAGATGTGTCTGTCCATCTGCCTCTTTGAGTCAGGAGTCTGTTTCTTTTGGTGAGTGCTGAGCCAGGAAGATTATGGCATGTTTTTCTCATTGTCACAGCTCCTTCCTAAGTCTTGCACGATTATAAATATACTAAATACATTTTGATTCAGCTTCCAGAAGGAGGGTGGCTTTTAAGACACCAGTGTCAGGATCTGCCCTGCCTGGTACGTACATGTCATTCAGTTCTTGCATTGAAGGAGAGACCGATGCCAAAGACTCAGATACTCTTTTTCTTCATCCACGAACCTCTGTGCAGTGGGGGCACTGCCAGAGCAGGGGACACCAGCTTTGTGAAAGGGAGTGCACCTGCAGTGATTTCTGTGTAACCTGTTATTCATCCTCACTGCTGTCTCCCAGCAAGCCTGTTCCCTCACCATGCCCTGCAGGAACAGGGACACAGTGCCTCTCAGTGCCCAGGTACAGGTCAGGTGCAGCAAGGACCATAACCTTTTGGGTTTTCCCACTCCGCCTCCACTAGGCAGAAGAGAAGACAGTGATTTGTTTCTTCAGGTTCTTTCTAGTCCTTTCTCCTTTGTTAACACAGATACCACATTTGGGAGGGGAAACAGTTCCACATTTATTTTGGAGAAAAAAGCTGAAGTGTTGTTTTGATTCTGAACTGGGAGCTAAAATGCTCTTGACTTTCTCAAGGCACAGAATTCTAAAAATTCACTTAATGTCCCATTTTACTGGCTTTTCAGTTCTGAATTTATTTTCTGTTTTTTCCTCTGGTATGTCAATAGCGCATAGTGCTGGTTTTCATCTTTCATTTGGTCTTTTTTGCAATAGCTGAAATACTTATTTTAATCGATTCTTTTTTTAAACGTTAAGAGCAGCTGCTACTCGGTGTTGACTAGCACATCTTAACATTACTTGTAGATCACAGGGTTTCTTTTTCAAATTCTAGTTGAAAGTGTTTTTCACTTGGCTTAATCTTTTTTATAGGTATCTAGATGTCATACTTTTGAATTACTTTTTTTTAAATGAAGCAGACTCTTTTTTTTTAAATTTGCATGGCATTGTTATGTTAGACCATATAATCCAGCATCAAACATTTATTTAGACACATGCCTTGCCTAGTTTCATTCAACTTGGAGGCATCAGGCAGAACCCTTGAGCATTTTGTTTCCAGTTGAGAGATATTAATGTTTCTGTGTGATAAAGTGTTGTTGTTTTCTTCAGTTTCATCTTTCTGTGGCATTAACACTGTAAAGGCAACAAGTGTTGATAAACAAGGTGCTCAAAGAGCCAAACAGCAAACCCACACCAGTGAAAGCAGTGTGACATGAATTAGAGGCAAGAGCCATCTTTTGATCCACTAATACATACTTTGTGTGCACATCTAGGTTGCTGTACAGTGCCATCCTTTACTACTGGCTATATGACAAATGAGGTGCCCTTGTCATCTCTGACCTGTGCCTACGGAAAAGGAGCTTTTAAAGCTATGATCTTGCGTATATATACTGTCCAGTTTGCTGCCAGAGAATGTTGCACATATGTATGGTATCATCATCTGGTAAACAAACTGCATTTGCAGTTTGGTCAGAATCATTACTTAATTAGACCCTGGCTGTTTAGGCACCTGGAATAAGCAGTGGGAATTCAAATTCTTCTGATAAAAGGATTTATTTATAATGAGTCTCACCCCATAATGAGTTCCAGCCAGGGGAGACTGACCATTAGCAGATGACTCACAGCATTACCATAAAGATCAGAGTCACACATTCAATTTTATACGGCTCACATACACTCATTTAGAGCACAGATTCTAAAAACAAGTCTTTTGGCTCCAGTTTTTCAGTCGTGTTAAATTTGATACAGTCCTGCTATGCCTGAGAGTAAACAGGCAGGATACAGCAGACTATTTATTTTATTTCATTTTTTTTTATTGCTGTTCCTCTCTACAGTTTCAAGAGGAAAAGAAGCTGAGTTTTTAATATTGTGAGAATGCTCAGCCCTTTTCAGCTGGGAGATGTCAGAAGCAGCTGCAGACCTAAATGAAAGGAGCTCATCTCTGAAAATTTGCTATGCTGTAATAAATGCAGGGTTCTGCTGGTGAGCTGCTGATGGCCCTTTAATGTCTTTAGCAGTACTCTAAGGCGCTGCTGCTCCTCCTCCCGCTCCCTTCCCCCCTTCTCTGCCCACCCAGGCTCAGGATTTCATCCTGTGACGGCAAAGATTTCACTGCAACACTCAAGGGCTATGCTGAGTTTGAAGAAGGGGGTCGTGCCTGGTTTTATCATCCAGCCAGCAGCTTCCCTTCAACCCAGATTGATGTTTTTTACTGGCATATTAGCTTTAAACATTTGGCTCCCTGAGTCATGTTCATATAATGGGAGTTGTTGGTATGCAGCAACATGGGGGTTGTTACCTATTTATTTTATCTAAGTAACATATGCTATGCAAGGAAAAATGTGTTTTTCCAGCATCCTTGTGACGTATTTTCATGATTAGTTACAAAGCACAGTCAAATAAAATCCAAGAACTACCTTCCAGCTTCCAGGTCTCTGCTCCTCTCTCATTAATCTGTGATCATGGGCATCTGCCAGTCTGGAGACTGGAAAAGTGTTAAGAACATGACAGATTCCCAAAAAACGCATTTACAGCTGGGAAGTGAGCATAGCATATGTGGATCTTGGTAAAAGGATCTCAGAGTTTGAAGAAGACTCTGGGAAACCATTTGGATACAGTGTAACCTGCAGTTTAGAAACCTCAGAAAGCCTTTTCTCCCTGAAGTTTGAGAGATGTTGAGTCTAGTCATGCTGTCCTTGATTTATGGGGTGTGTGAGGCACAGTATTTTGGGCTGGTGGGTGCAGTCCTGGGGAAAGGGAGAAGTGTGACTGATGGGAAAACCAAACACTGCCTGGAGCAGCTCTGGGTAATGTGGAAGAGCTACTAGATACTTGTAATGGTCAAGAGAATCACTTTGAGGCAAATGGGCATATGCAGACAGATGATAAAACCACAGGATAGTTTGGATTATTTGGAGATTATCACAGCTGAAGGGCAAGAGTACTTTCACTGCTGGGTAGAAATAGGACTAAACTCTGCATAAAACCCAAAACCTCTCTGACAGAGAAGGAGAGAGGCCAATTGTTGGGATCCTTCTCAGCCTGACAGGGACATTTCTAGGCATTGATAAACACATGGTTTGAAAAAGAGCCGTATGGGGTTTATGAGACTGTAGCGAATGTGGTGCTTGGAGCCCTGCAGGAGGCACTGAAGCTGGCAGGACTGAGGTCATGAGCCGTCACCATAGTCACTAAAGCTCCATGGCTAAAGGCAGCAGTCCCCACTGCAGCAGGAGGCTGGAGGCTTGAAAAAGCCATGGTTTCCAGAACAGCAAAAGATATTGTGGCAAAAGCGACTGAAAGTTTATAGCAGTCTCCATCATGTGTCCTGACTCAAGAGGGCATGAGTGAGAACATGCATGGTGAGAGAGTCCCACACGAAGGAATGCCAGCTACAGTAAAATAGAAGCATCAGATGACCCAGTGGTGATAAACCCCATTTCCTTCAGGCAAGTAATGCTCTAGGTAACCTCTCACCCTGCAATTCAGCCCATGCCTGTATGTCAGACCAAGCAACAACCATTGAAGTCAGAAGTGATCTCTGGAGTCTGGAGGAAAGGACATCAGTGGTGAGAAAACTCCCCACATCCCCACGGCCAGGTGTAAAGTTGTGTCTAGCTCATGGAAAAAGATCCGCTGGTAAAAAGCTCATTTTGTTTTATAAGTTTAGAATCCTAACCTGAGCTTACCAAGCACTCAGCTGGCAGGTGTAGTGCTATAAAGAAAAGAATCAGCAATCATCATTATAATGAAATATCAGTTTTCCCATAGCTTGGAATATTGCAGTAAAATACCACCAGAAAGCAAGTTGCTCTGTGTGACATAAGTATTAACATCAGGAAATAATTTGTTTTGTCTTAAATTTCCCTCGCATTTTTTATTTCAGATGATGCTTTTACATTAGTTTGAAGTTTTTTCAGATGTAAATAGTCCATTATACAAGACTTTAGCTATCCCTTTTCTTCTAAAGTAGCTCATTTGTTCTTCTATTGTAGGAAACCTGTTTGTAGCTAGGATATGCCAAGAAAATGAAATGATCTTTTTGCTCCTTTTTCCCAGCATGTGACACAGCTGCCCCAAAATCTCTCTGCTCTGTTATACTGAATACTTCAAGGGGGAGGGAGATAAACAGAGAGAGACCAAAAGTACCTTTTTATGGGGCAGTTTGCCATTTGGCAAGAGCCTGCCTGAGTCAGTTTAATTGTATTTGCTGATCATAGTTTTGACTGGATATTTTAAACTAGATCTTATCTATTGAAAAAAAAGGAGAGGATGAAAGAGAGGAAAATTCACACTTTAAGGTGTCTGTATGCTTTTAAATTTCTTTTTCCTTTTTAAAACAGCCTAGGAAACTGAGAACATGCGCATTTTGTTAAATGGAAGTAGAGACTTTGGAGTTCCAGTTTACCAAATATGTGCAAAATCCAGTAAAATTTATCTCTAGTGTTGCAGCCAGGATGAATTTATTCCAAGATCTATACAGAAACCTTTAATTCCCTGGTTTGACAAAGACCAACCATGTTATATTAGATATTCAAAGCATGGAGGCTGTGGTTACTTTTTTTGCCTAAAGTGCCCCCAGTGCCCTCATTGTTGTCAAGTACTTTCAATGGCATTGCATGAATGAGCAGCCAACAGAGTTTGTTCAGCCTAAAATACCACAGCCATTAGCTAATGGTGACAAGTTTGAGGGGTGTTTTTTCAGTTTGTTTTGGGGGAGGGGGGGCTTGTACTCCCTTCTCTGGCGAACCTACAATTTGAAATTCCCCTGCTAAGCATATTGTGGGAATGAGCTATATGTCTGTACATTGGAAGATGAGCTATTGAAAAAAAGAAATATTTCGGGGGTGTCTTTCTCTGTGTAGTTTCTTAAAGGAGTAAAGCAGCACTACTCAACCTGTATAGGAAGCATCCTGTGAACCGCAGTGGAGTGCAGGAAGGGCAGGTGTGGAGGCTGGTGCTCCCACCTCCACACTGCCTGGGGAGCAGGCACAACTCTCGCAAAAATTTGGCAGGTGGAGTGCGACTCCCAGCAGCCTGAAGTTTCTTACTGGCATAGTTGCTCTCCTCCATCAGGGGTCCCATGCAGGTGTATCACACTTGATCAGAACAAGAATCCAGCTCTCTGCAGCTAAACTGTTTCCAGGTGCAGGCAACAAACTTCACATTTGGCTCCTCATGTTCCGCCTTCCCCAGAGCAGCCTGTAGCAGCTGTCAAAAAATATCAGATAAAAAAAATACCGTCCATTTTCACAGCTCATTTTCTTTTAGAATTAATGACCATTGTAAAGAAAAAAAACAACTTAGAAAATGCCCCCGAAAAAACCAACCCTGACCACCACTGGGAATTTGGGGTGGAGTTTGTCATGTTTGTGGACTGGGATGGGGGCAGAACATCAAGATCTATGTTGTGTGTGTGTACTTACCATGACAACTTTTCCCTCTGAGAGTGATTCCCAGGTCTGTTTTCTTATTTTCAAATTTAGCCTCCAAAGAAAGTATGAGAAATGGAATAGATCACATATAAAGTGCCCAGGTGGTGTGTCGCTGATTTAGGTCTTTCATCCTTAAAGTGTGAAGAACGTTGTGAGTTTCATAAAACCTGAAGGATACATCCGTGTTCCTCCGGCAGTGCAATAATAAAATCAGTGAAGGCTGATGCTCCTGCGTGGCTCCATCACTCACAATAAATATTTGAAAGGCATTACAGCTCTACAGCAAATGACGCTGTCAAAGAAGGCCACTTCCAACAGATCATACTAAATTATGGCATGTGAAAAGTACTGCAGATTAGCAGCTCTTCATTCATTCAGCGCTTAATGGCCCGGTTTGAATGGCAGGCAAGAAGAGGGAAGCTGGTGGTATTATCTGTGTAAATACAGGGGCGATGTCTTGAACCCAGTTCTGCTGCCTGCCCTGAACCTTTCAAATGCCAGGGAGCTTCAGCATCTCCGAGGAGGTTGGCACCCAGTGCTTGGAGCAGACTCCTGTGGCTGCTGCACGTAGTGCTACCCACTGCACTCCCTGTTTGTGGAGCATTTTCCTCTTCCCTGATGTCACTGAAGCCATTCAGGCTGAAAATGTATTTTGCTCTCTGTGTATCTGCAGTACAACCAACATCAATGTGTTCTCACTCTTGATGACTAGGAATAACCCATCCTTGCCTGCCCTGCCTGCCTCTGCCCCCTCCCCACTTTGCCACCAGCTCTCCTTGCGGTCTTGGTCAAATCAGCTCCCTCTCTCTGCTTGCAGCAACTACCAAATGGCGCTCCCAATGCTTGTTTCCATTTTTGTGTGGATTAGATGGACGAAAAGCTCAATAGAAGGGAATTATTAGTAACTGTAGAGTGAATTATTAGTATTTATTGTGCATCTGGCAAACTCTGCCTTTTTAAAGGAAGTGCCAATAATTAGTTATGGCGTTTTAATTAAAGAGAGCAATCTATAATTAACAAAGGGATGCTGTAGTTTATATCTGACTTTTATTATTTTTATTATTAAGCAGTACTTCACAGTTGTTATATTTTGAATTGTTCGTACTGCTCTTTTGCGTATTTTTTTCCCACTTCAAGGTGGACTAATTGAGTCAAATATTTTCATTAGGTTTTAAGACACAGTCTTAACAGCACAGTCTGACTGGGAGACTCTGTTCATATCATATTGGTGCTTGTGTCAATGTTGTACAAGTTACTCCAGACACTCTTCAGAGAATGTAAATTCACATTCTTGTGCTCTAAGTTTCAATGCTTTGCTTCTTCTGTGGTGTAAGGCACCTGCTGAACTTAAAGCATATAGGTTATTTAGAAAGTTTACTATCCAGCTTCTTCTCTTCACATTAGTGGTCATTTCTATTAACTGAGTGGTTAGGCATTATTGTGAAGTATTTAGATAAAAATAACTTGTAACATTGCCCATAGAAAAAAAATACTTTTCAGTTCTTCTTTTTATTTCTAAAATTTATCTATGTGGTGAACTCACATATTCTTCATGTCAGCAAGCTGTACATCCCAAATGGCCAGTTTGACTGTGAAATACATTTTGTTCTAGTAAATGGTTGTTCTTCATGTGGTTTTATCTTAGTCTGGATAGCTGAAATTGGTGTTAAGACCTGGTAAAGACCCAGGGATGATACCTGAGCAACTTTCAAAGAGCTCGTATTTTTCTGTATTTTGCTTTGGAGACGTATGCATTCAGTTGAAAGTGTCAAGCTGAGAATGACCATGGACAATCATTTCCTACAAGATGTGTATGACCATTCATCAGTTTGTGTGTTCTTTAGAGACATCAAGAGGCACAGTCTCCAGGATTGTATGCTCCTTAAATAGGTTGCTGTGCTGCAAAAGCTGACAGAAAAATTTTCACTACTGGCATTAGCAGTTAACACCTTTCTTGTATATGACAGGCCATGTGAAAGAGGTGTATGGTCACCTAAGCTCACTGTGAAAAGCAGAGTAAAATGGTTCAGAGCTGTCAGTACTACAAGATTTATATTCATTCCTTCCTGTTCTGTCCTGCACACACCGTGCAACCTCTAAGCTGATAGCCCCCGGATTTTAATTTTCAGGCTAAGTCCCTTGACACTTTTGCGGTCCTCACAGCTTTGGTGGCAGAGCCATTCCTGCGAGGTGTAGCCTGATCGAGGGATTGTAACTGCAGATTTAGTCTGAATGTTAATGGATGTGGAACTGATGTAGGAGGAGAGGGGGAGGAAGACATTTTCTTTCCAAACAGAGATGCCTGTAGCCAGGTGAAATTGGTCTGATCCCACCAGTCTTCTGCTTAAAAGGCTCCTGCTGGGGCTGGCAGGAACACTGACGTGACCTTGGAGCGAGTGACACGTGTACATGTGTGTATTCATCTAGGCTTTGTAGTGGAGGCAAAAAGACTTCAGCTTTTCTCCTCCTGTCTCTCCCTCCTCTTGCATCTTTCCTCCCTCCCGCAACTCTAGGTCTAGATGTAATTGCTATTGTTTGTTTTGAAATCATTTGGGAAACCTAAGGAAAAAAAGAAGCTTAGCATACTGCTATCTTGTATCAGACTTATTTTCCTTATTTACCCTTAAAGATAGCTTTCAGAAAGAGTAGCCAGGATTTAGGATGCCCAAACGGACTAAACACTGAATCTTCTCAGATACCCTAGTCACCTTTCCTCCTAGCTCCTCTCCTAACTGGTGATTCAAAATAAGAGAGACCTTCCTTGAGGGGAGAGCTTACCTGTGCTTAATTAGAGATTTAACTATAGCCTTAAACGCTATTCCAAACAGGAATCATCAAGTGAATCACAGACTTGTAAAAATCCCTGGCAGGGAAACGTTAGTTCTGAGGCTTCCAGATGGTTAACCATGCCCTTGTTTTCAACTCCGTTGAATAGTGCACGAAAAGACTCACAGCTAGAAATACTAGGGCTTACATTTATTTATTTATTTTATTTTGGTTCTATTCCCATGAACACAAGTTCATGATCTTCTTGAAAGCAAAGTTAGCGAATGTTGGCATTTACTAAAAAGGAAATGTGCCAATGTGTGCATGAGCTAATGCAGTTTTCTAGCATAGTAGAGAGAGTGTCCTGAAAGTCCCTCTTCCTTATGTTGCTGAAGGAAAGAATAGAAAAGATGAGGGAAGAGAGCAAAAGATGGGAAAAAAAATAAGAAAGAAAGAATTAAGAAGCTAATGACAATGAAAGCTCGCTGCCCAGGATATGTCTCTTTTTGTGTTTGAATGATTTTTCTTTGTAGACAGCTTTGCATAGCACTATTTTTAGAATCTCTTTAATAATTGAGCTCTAGTGACTGTGCTCAGCAGTTAGAACAGGCAGGGAAAATAGCATCTCAGAGAAAGTGTGCACCAGGGTAATAATTTAAATCAAACCACTTTAGGCTGTGCTCCCCTTTCTCTCCTTCCCTAGAAAGGTGAAACTCTGCAGAACACTGAGCACAGGGGAAAAATGAAAACTGGTCAAGTTTACAGCATGTAATAAAATCCATCAAGAGAGTTTATGTTTTAGAGGTGGAGCACAGGAAGAGGTGATCTGGTCAGCTGTTAATGAATTGCTGTGACTAGGTGGTTTACGAGGGGAGCACCTCAAGTTCCTGCTGTCAGCAGTGAATTAGGAGAGAACAGCATGCCTCTAAGTTGCAAGGAAAGAATTGTCACAGAGGAAAAACATTTGTTAAACCACGCTGAAACGGGCAGAGCAGCAGTCCAGTGAGATGCAGGAAGCTCCAGTGGCACTGTCGCTGTTTGGTATGCTTGGCTTTTGCCTGGCTGCACAGCAAAGTCCGTGGCAGTCCTGGCACGGAGCTGGGTGCCCACTCTGCTCCTACCAGCTGCCTCATACAGGCAGGTTTGCCAATCCCGACTGCAAAGTATTGTCCCTAACACCTCTTCTTACAAGCAGCAAACTTGGGGCTCCCACAGGAAAATGGCCGAGGTGTGGACAGTAAATCCATGATCAATGAATCACTGTCTAACTTCTCTTGAAAATACAGGGATGGCAGTAACTATGGCAATCTGCAGATTAATACCACACCCTTTGACTTTTTTGTGAACTGTATCCATCCTAATACTGCTATTTCAAATGCCATTTTATAATATTTTTGTCTGTCATTATGTTGTGATAATGTTTTTTTGATGATATGTCCAGGCCTGATGGCATGGTTCAGTCCTCTTTAAGAATTTCAGAAATTTACCTTGCAGTTCCATGTTGGTTACCTTGCCTTAGATTAACATGTTTCATTACTATACAGACAGAAAACATTTTGAAACAGAAAAAGAACATAAGGTGTTATGATTAGCACTAAGTAGTGACTGGCTTTAAAGATACAAAAATAGAAAAAAAAATTCTGTTGTCGTCTCACAGTGTAATATTACAACACAGTAACAATTAGAATCGATTTTTGAATAAACCCATGGGAACTGGTTACAAATTCAGAATTTCAAAAACGAAATTACAGGATTCAAGCTTCTATTCTCTAGAATTTTTCTTTTAACACAAAAACTCTTCCTCTTAAGAAGACTGAAACAAAGACATTGAGAATTTCTCACCAACAAAAGTCTGAGTGTTGACCTGTGCTTGTCTGAAAACTGTGTGTAAACTTGAATATACACAATAATCCACTAGGAGTGGGTGTAAAGCCATTATAGATTATGACTATAAAGAAGCTGTATTTGCATCTTAGGAAGTTTGATTTTCCTCTCAGCACATGGAAGATTCCCCTCAGCATTTTTTTATTCAAACATTTTACAGTTACTGGAGTTTATTCTTTAATATTTCAACTCATATTCTTCTCTCATATGACCTTCTTCTTCCACTTCTGTGACAGTTTGTATAAAATAATAATATTGACAGTGTGATATGAGAGATATCCCTATGATAAGCTGGTGTCAAAGTTACTGGCTTCCCTTCAAGTTTTAACTTGTCTGTCAGAGTGAAAAGATGCTTTTCAAAAGCAATTATAATAGCCTAAGTCATAAAGATCCACTAAAAATATCAGAAGTGTCATACAAGGCATTGGCCATCTCTCCTGTTCTGACCTAATTTGGAAAGGATTCCCTTTGAAATTCAAGAAGAGTATTACAATTAATTGACTTCTCTCTGTTGTCTTTGTTAGTTGGGCTTTTATTTCCTTAAAAAAAATTGCTTTTTTTGCTTTGCTTGTAATAAGACTGATTTTTAAAGATATTTACTTGCAGCTAATTTTAAGCTCCTGAGTTTTGACCAAATTTGAGTTGTTGTATCCTAGCTCAGGAACTGGAACCTAACTAGAATACTTAGCTTAATCTGGTAGCTGTCAAGCAAAACAAAAAGTAGGGAAGTTTCTTTCTCAGGATAAGTTAATCTTCAATAAACTTGTAGATAAATAGATCAAAATTGTTAGCACTGAAGCGTGTATTGCCTGTCTGCAGGCAAACTATTTTTAAAATTAAAATAAGAATATCACGTAACAAATAATAAAGAAATCCTTGCATGCTTGTAGAAGGTATTGTGTCAAAAACTGGTAGTTTAAAGACTAGGCTGAAGCTGTGATTGCTGGAGCAACTAGTGCAGGCTTGCCTGGGCTATGACAAAGCAGGAAGAGGCACAGAAGTAAGGCCAATATGTACCTGAATACAGGTTATATATTTTCCAGTTGTCTATAACTGGTGGCTCTGGGACTGCGATGTGGCTGAGGGACTGTCTGTTAAGCCTGTGATCCATACTTTTCTGACCTGTCATCATGGGAAGACTAGCCTGAGAAACTCCGAGACCTGCACCCTGGTGGTGTCTGGAGACGGGACGTGAGCAAGATGAGGTGTGGAAAATGCCTGGGACACGTCTGCTGCAGCCTAAAGGATCCACACAGAGAAAGCCCAGGAGCGGTGTGTGGGCTGTAGATGGCAGATATCCAAGGGGTCTAGTCCCAGGGCTGAGCCCCATGACTGGTGACTGCAGCCATGGTGGGACAGCAAGGGGGAAAAGGGCAGAAGTGCTTGGGGCCAGTGCTCTGATCTCCCTCCCCAGGAGGACAGATTGGGGTTGATGCCTTGAGAGGCCTCCTAGACACAGAGACTAGACAAGAGTAAGGGAATAAAGGTAGGTATTTATTTGAAAGGCCTTCAAAGGTACCCCTGGGGAGCCCGAGGCTACTGCCAAGATGGACTCCAAGATGGACAACAGGTCACGAGTTCTTGACACTTTTATAGGTTTGGTTCATTTGCGTATCAGGGTTAATTCTCCAATTAAAGCTTCAGTTTAATGATGTAACTCTCCTCAGCTTGCCCCCCTTTAGAGGCTTTTGGTTTATACTTTTTGGGCCTAGGGCGGTCTGGGTGTCCTTGAAGAGCAGGCCTGGAGAGGCTTTGTTGTGTTTACCTAGCATGAGAGATTCAAGAAACCTCAGAGTTACACACTAGGCAGTACAGGATTTCAAAAATATAAAAGTTAAAACCTTAGGCATCATTTCTCCCCTAGACTCTAGCACACCCCACCCTTGGAAAACATGGACTAATTTCTTTCCAACAGCACCTGGACTAATCCAAAATAGAAAGATTGAGCCTAAAGTGTTCAGTATCACAGCAAATTCCTTAGTCCCTGAAGAACAGAATGGCTTTGCTCTGGATTTCTTCTTTGTGCTTGCCCTGTTCCCAAAGTGCCTACTCTGTCCTCCCTGATGCTCCCAACACAGAAGAAAGATGTGTTTGGGGCTAGCTGAGAGCTTCCACACACAGCTTGGCTGCTTGGTCACTACCCAGAAGAACGGACAGACAACTTTTATCTGTGTTTTCCTCAATAAAAGTAGTGTCTTGGGACCTGCCTACCTGCCCTTGCCTATAAAATTTGTAGGACCCTAAAAGTTCTCATGAGAGCTCTGTCCCAGTGGCCAGGAGGAATTTCTCAGTTCTGTGGGGAGTAAAGAGAAGAAAGGGAATGTCACTAGGCAGCATGCACGCAATACAATCAACTTTATCAAATTGGTCTCACAAGTACATTGAAAGAGAAGTTTGGCCTTCAGTTTGAAAAGAAACTATTTTAAATTTGTTAATGTCATATATAACAGAATGTTTATAGCACTATCTAAATGCTAAACAGAGGGAAATACCATTGCCAGTCAGTGAGCTTTTATATGAATAAAAGAAGAATTAAACTTTTATTTGGAGACTTATCAACTGATAAGAAAAAGTTACTGATGGTATAACGGAGGAATAGAGAGATACAAATAGGCAATAAAAAATTAATTATATTGTTTTCTTTTCAGCCTCATATTTGATTTTATGCTTACTGAATGTTGGCTTCTATTTATTGGGGAACTTAATGTTGGAGTTATATCTAAATATAAAATAGAAAATTTAAAAAAAAAATCAACCCAGAAGCATGAATTCCTTGGAACAAAAAATTCATTGTTTATGGTTTACAGGTTGGCTGATATGCAAAGAATATGTGTGAGTAACATCTCTCTGCAGAAAGGTAGGAATATACATATATCATTATACTTGCAGGAATTCAGCAGAATGGCAATTTTCAACTTCACAGACTTTCCTAAAGCTCAGCTGCATGAGCCAATTGGACCCATGAAATTGAAAATGAGCTCAGATTGGTTTGAAGGGATTAGAGCTACAAAGAGCATCCACAGAATGGTGAACTTGGCCTCTCTGAATTATCTGAATCCAACCTCAGAAATTCTAGTTGGAAACTTCATTTGATGGAATTTGCAGTGTGCTGGAGAGCATCAAGTGGACCTGTGGTCCCAGAGATGGCTTTGTGGCTTAAATGTTGTGAGCTCTCAGCTCAAGCCTGACTCCTCTGAAGCTGCTTAGTATTTGAGGGTATTTAGGTGGATTATATGTCAGCTGGAAAGCCCATGAGTCCTAAATGTTCATGTAAGCTTGTAACTCTACTTCTGTTCCTCTTAACCTTCTTTATTTCTGAATTATGAGTGATGGGAATTAGTGGTTAATTTAATAATTGTGCTTTCAGTGGTGGGAGAAAAAGAGGAATTTAAAATTTAATTTCTCCTAACTCTTTTTTTACAAAAGAAAGAGACAGAGCTAATAGTCAAATATCTGGAAAATCCTTCCTGCTTTGCCTTGCTAGCATCTCCAGTGTTCTCTGTATAAATACAAAGACATCTTCCACCATAGATTACTAAGATAATAGTAATGATAGTTCCTGCTTTTGCTACCTCCCAATGTCCCAGCATTATGGAGATTGAACTGAGACCATGTCTTCAGTAAGAACTGTGGTGGCTGAAATACCTGTATTGGTAAGAGAAATAAAAGCTACTGTTGGGAATGTGCCCGTTTCCTTTTACTGCATGTGACATTCCCATCTCCTCAGTATTCAGCCATTAAGGTATAATGAAGTTCTTAATGTGCATTTGTTTACAGAGACAACTGACAGAGGGATCATTTCATTTGGTCTTCAGTGTATTTTCTCGAAAGTGAAAGCCTACCACTCCTCCTACTGAGAACTTTTCTTTGTGCAGGTAGCAAAGGATGCTATTCTAGAGAGAAAAAGAGCTTTTACAGATTTTAGGATCACTTGATGCACTGGTAGGTTTTTAAATTGTGACTGCCAGCAATTGTATCAAAGCAGAACTCTAGTCAGAGACTCATTGCACCATCTATGCATTTGATAAAAGACATGTTCATTTAAGGATATGCTGAAAAGGAGATAAATGAAGAAATTAAAGATTCCTATATTCATGGACACTAGACTGCAGTACAGTGCAAGGGTGTCTTTGTACATAATAATAAAATCACAAAATTATAAAGTCTTGTCATTAGCAGTTTTATTTTTATAACAAAGATTAGGAATTAACAATAAAACATATAAAAACATTTTTCACATATAGCTAAATATCTATCTTCCTCCAGAGACTGATGCTTTGTTATGTGCTGGGGTTTTTCTCCCCCCTGGAAGCTTGAGAGAAGCCCCTGTTTTCACAATAGCATATTCCTGCCATTGTTCTTAATCAGATTGTCCCTAGCTAACATGCTATCATTATCCTTTATTAAGACACCCATTACAAAATGACCATTACTTTCTGTGTCAATCTGGAGAGACTGAAATTACTGTTAGTGTGCTTTTTAGTACTCTTATGGTGAAAAACCCTTAGAAATGAAGAGTAATGGAAAGAAAATGACCATTTCATACTAGTCAGGTAGACACAGCAGAAGGTATCTGAGTATTAATTATGTAGGAAATACAAAGTCTGTCCATTGTTATGTTATCAAAATCACTTGGGACAGGGTAGCAGGCAATTGTGAGATGCCAAGTTGACTGAAGGATCCACTTCAAATGATATATTAATTTAGAAACTAATTAACAAATTTACTTGTAAACACATGGAAATATCAATTATGTTCTAAAAGTATAAGTGCATCAACATTAAGAGGCTGAGCACGGTCCTTCCTGCATAGCAATGTAGTTAAATCTGACTGGAAGAGCAAAAGTCAGTTGAAACTTATCAAGAGGACATGCACATAATCTGTACATATAAATATATATTTGCACAATATATACTAGTGGTCTATTCTGGTATTTTATGCATTCATTCCTCCATTCTAAAATGTTTCTTTGAACAGAGAGTGTTTTATTAAACTAGTAAGTAATTTAAGGCTTTGCATTACATTTGGGCAAGTATGTATTTCTTATTAATTTATTTTCATTAGATACTCAGATGTATAAATGCACTTACAGCAAACTTACAAAGCCCTCAGGAAGCAAAAATTGCCTCGTGTTGAAGAAATTTTATGGTACCATTAAGGCTGACCCTAGATAACTGGTTAGGAAAGTTTTATGTTATCACTGCACCATTCAAGGTAAAGTGCTAACCTGGCATTGTTACAGCTTCTAAAGTTAAATGGAGTTTCCTGATAGGTCTGAGCAGCTATTTTACAATATTTATGCATTAATATGTACAGACCTTGTCTGCTTTACTATCATTTCTTCAAACAGGAACAAAAATAAGGGTTTTAAGAGCACTGTAAATATCCAATGCTGGCATATTATAGTGCTAATACCCCGTGAGCCAAATTTTCAAAAATATTTGATGTTCCGGCTGACTTCTCAAATGAACCTAGATTACAGTTCTGTATTTCAGTCCTACAGCAAAGCTGCAGGGGAAAATCTTGCTCCAGTAACTATTCTAACCAGTTAGTGGGTCTGGGCTCAGCATGCCACCCTGGCACACTGACCAGCAGCATCACCTTCCGGCCTGGGGAGGAGAGAGGAGTGTGCAGTCATGGACCACAAGCGCTACTGATGTTTCTTCATTCTGTTAAGATTAAAGCACCTGTTTCCAACCCTCAAGGCTGAAGAACAAGGGTGGATTATTACGTTTCAAATATCATATTAAGTATTAAGGTGCAATTGCTTTCTAATCAGCAAATTCTGGAAGGTTGCAGAATATGAGGCTTTGGATTTCACTGCCTTTTTGAAAAAAAGTATCTTTAGACGGTGCTTGAGACAGATCAAGACTATGGCAGGATGGAAGCAAGGCTAGTAGAAAGACTTCTACATCCCTGCACTAGATCGTTGTCTATACACAAACTGATGGAATATAAAGGGTGAACGTGTTTATGTTTGCATCATCTTCATCTGACAACAATCAGAAAAAGACGGCAGAAATCAAACTTAGTATCTGCAACACCTTCTCTAGTACAGCCCTCAAACCACCAGCCTAAAATGCTCACAGCATTTCTTCAGAATCTACCTTTCTTGCACCATGAGGAAGACAATCCCTAAAGGTCATGCATGGCCACTGGCATCTAGTCAGATACTGCTGTAGGTGGAGCAGGTAGCACAGCCAGACACTACCCTTTAAAAAACAACAGCACCTAAATAAAACCCTCTCTTATTTCAGTTATTTATAGATCTGCATAATCCTCTGCCACTGTCTGGATAGAGACTTTCCAAAGTGTATGCTTTGGGCTAAATGTCATTGAAATTTCATTCATTCAATGCCATCCAGATGTTTCTAAGAACAAACCTAGGCAAAAGTAATTTCTGGCTTTCCCTTACTAAAACCAAGCAAGTAGAAGAACCATTCTGACAGACTTTCCTGGAAAGCCTCATTTCCTTGAAGACCTGAATCAGATCTTTGAAAAGAGCCATTATTTTGGAGATGTGCATTTTTATTCTTCCCATGAGCCTCCACTAAAATTACATATTTTGTAACTACTGCTCAGACATGTGCAGAAGAGATTTCTTTTAATTTTAGCAGGGCTTTTTTTTCTAATTTTCCTCATGTTTTCACAATATTTTTTAAATTCTCTAAAAAATTTAGTTGTCTGTAGCTGCAGCTGTACAGTGAATTTAGGCAGCCAGTCTTGGCAGTGCTGTGGATCTCTTTAGGAAATACCAATGGACGATTGATTTTCTGCCCCTTGCAGTCTTTTTTTTT
>VZRS01014593.1:504099-531479 GCA_013398055.1 Ifrita kowaldi | reverse complement strand
TTTTGTTTTTGTTTTTTTGTTTATGTCATAATATGCTGCACAGAGGTTTTGGCTCACAATGTTAATATCTGAAATTATCTGACATGCACAGATCATATGTGCCTCATTTCTCATGAGGACCTTTTACAGGTCACAGCTCTCTCAAGACCATTATATCTGTGTTTTATCAGCTCTTTAGCATGTGGTGCTGCCTATAGCATATTTAATTATCTGCAGAGATTTGCAGTTGGTCTTAATTTCATTGAAATGGTTGATCAGTCAAGTCACTGACAAGCAAATAGCTGTGTTCAATTCTGTTGGTACTTTGTTTGACCAATTTACTTTGATCCCTCTGACAAAGAAAAAGCCATTTATTCTGTTTTTTTGCTCAGTAGAAAATGAGTTTGATATATACAGGCCTCTATCCTAACTAGAGTTCTGCTTCTGCAGGCAAAGATGAGGAAGGTGGGTTTCAGTCCCCATCCTTCTAAAGGTGTGAGGGGAACTGAGTGGGATTCTCTGAATCAATAGCAGTGACAAAGGGGGAGACAGCAGGGGAACAGTCTGGATAACGAGAAATCAGTCTGCAGGCAAAGCTGAAATGTAGATCTAGAAAAAAGGGGGAAAGGCCAGGAATAACTATATAAATTATACTGGTCTGAGTACCTTAAGGGGTGTCAGGATAAGCTCGCTACATTTGGGATTTGATGAACATTAGAATACAAAGGAAGAACAATGGATCTGTGATAAGTCTCAGGTTTGGAGGCTGTGATTAGCTGTGCAGGAAGAATGATCATGGAGCAAGGAGTCCAGCTGGATGAGAAGGAAGTCAAGGTCACAACCAGGAGCTTTCAACAAAGCACGATACTTGAATCCATGCAAATGCACAATTTCCAGAACCTGAAGAGGCTCTTCAAGGACCTTGGATACAAGCTTTGCTTTTTTGAAACTTCACTGTGAAGTTCCTCCCATCCCAGAAAAGTTATGTGTTTAATCCCTTTTAGTGTTGTTGCACCTTAACAACAGTAATCTATTAGACCTCCACCAGGAAGTGACAGAATTAGTTTTGCCTGTGTCACTTTAATTAGCCTCTCCCTGCTCTGCACATAAATAATTTACTCTTTGCAAAATAGACTTTAACTGCATGATGAATTTTTTCCCCCTGGACTCATGCTTCTTTCGTTGCAAAGAACAGTTCTGATACAGCAACAATTACAAACTGTGCAGTTAAGGATGCTGTGTTTCTACAGATGCCCTGCCTCACCAGTTGGGAAGTTAGGGATTGTATAGAGGAACTGAAAATGGAGGTAGAAAATCATCATTGTGAAATGTTTTCCTGAAGGTTTTTTTTCTTTGCTCCTGCTATGTTGTTTTGATGCAATATTAAAACCAGAGAAAGGCAGTGGAGCTTTTACAAGTCCCACTTGAAGTTCCACAAAATGTTGCACTAAATGTCCCCGTAACAGAGATTCACTCACTGACCATGTGAAAGTTACAGTACTGTGACACTGGTTGCTTCTGTAATGGATCCGAAGAGCCTTTTCTACCTCGCGCTGAACAGGAGCCATAAAACTCAGGTGATCACTTACTCCCTCTCATCTGAAGGTATAGTAACTTCCATGTAAGCTGCAGTAACTGGGAGGGGAGAGGCAGACTGTCAAATTCAACTGCAGCAGCACCTGAGACCATTCTTTCAACTGGGAGTGAAAGGTTCATTTCAACAGAAATTTGAGGGTCTGATCTCTGTGAGCATTTGAGGACTCAGCATCAAATGAAATCTGGGAGAGATGTGCTTTGGACATAAATGATGCCATTGAATGCTAGGTGCATTTAAACTCTCCAAGCAAGTAGAATGTCTCTTTAGCCTATGCTTTTTTTCAAATCTGAGCCCCAATTCCTGTAATTTAAAATGGAGTTAGTATTGCTTTTTAACCCCACAGACGTTTTAAAAGAAAAAGTAGCATTTCCAGAACTGCTTGAATGCTTTAGTGATATGCTCCAAAATGTCTTTAAGTAAATTGTTGTGTTCAGAGCAAGGTGTAAAGTACGAAGCTGAACCATTAGCACTGATGAGAAATGAAATACTGAACAGGTTCTCATAGTGTGGGTACCACCCATCCCTGGTGTTGTATGGTTCAAGGAATCTGCAAAGCAGTAGTGTGTGACCTTGTGCTTAAAAACTCCTTGCTAATGCATCCTCATCAAGGGAGTGCATTGCAGTCGCAGAGGCCAAGAAAGCAGGAGCTTAGGAGTAGCCTTGAGAGCGAAGTGAGCAATAAGGTGGAGTAGAGCATGCTATATACAACACTCTGAAGTTAATGGCATGGCTATCAGATTCATGCAGAATTTTCCATAATCGCAGAAGAGTTTTCCATAAGAGCAAGCTTCCTTTCTTACAAGAATGACCACGATTTGTCTTGTTTATTGGTTTTTGTTAATTGGGACTCTTCAAGGAGAGTTTTTAATATGTGGTTCTTCTCAGCATCACTCATTTTTTCTAAATGAAATTTACTGTTACATTTGGAAGAGAAATAGTGTAAATTTACCTTTCTTCTAAACATGAAGACTAGAACCTGTTCCATCTCTGCTGGAGGCAGTTTTGTAATAAAGTGTTTTAATTACAAGTAGTCTTGCTGTCCATGATAAAAGTGCATAATCATGCTGCACTGTGAGCTGAGACTGATACCTCTGCCTCTTTCTTTCCCTGACTTTTTCTTTCCCTGAACTACACTTTTGGCAGAAACACCATATATACTTGGATTTAGTCAGCTGGATGCACTGATCAGCTGGTACTCATTAGAAATAGTTAAGTAATTTATCTAGGGAGTCGGTCTGTTCATTTGATTTTGGAGTTCAGTTTGTGGGGCAACACAAAGGAACATTGGTATGTGGGGGAAAGAAAAATTCATGACGTAAAATAAAAGGCATAAAATGGAGCAGATGTGCAAAGGGGAGGTTTTCCCTTATCTCCTGTGTCAAGTCAGAGTTAAGGAGACAGTCTTGGAGGGTCTGTTACTGGCTGGAGAGTAGCAGAAAAGATTAATAAATTTATGAAGTGCTTAAGCTGAGGTAGAACTAATTTTCTTCACAGTGGCTGGTGTGGGGCTGTGTTTTGGATTTGTGCTGAACACAGGGTTGATAACATAGAGAGGTTTTGTTATTGCTGAGCAGGGCTCACACAGAGCCAAGGCCTTTTCTGCTTTTCCTACTGCCACGCTGGCCAGGAAGTTCAGGGTGCATGGGAGGTTGGGAGGAGACACAGCCAGGACAGGTGACCCAAACTGACCAAAGGGACATTCCAGACCACCTGACATCATGCTGAGTACATAACGTGGGTGGAAGAAGGAGGAATGGGAGGATGTTTGGAGGGAGGGTGTTTGTCTTCCCAAGACACTGTTACATGTGATGGGGCCCTGCTCTCCTGGGGATGGCTGAACACCTGCCTGTCTGTGGGAAGCACTGAATCAATTCCTTGTTTTGCTTTGCTTGTGTGTGCAGCTTTTGCTTTCCCTATTAAACTTTCTTTATTTCAGTCCATGAGTTTTCTGGCTTTTACACTTCTGATTCTCTTTCTGGTCCTGCAGGTGGGTGGGGGAGTGAGTGAGTGAGTGGCTGGCTATGTGGGGCTGGGTTGCTGGCTGGGGTGAAACCATGACAGCTTGTCTACCAGTATAAACTCAAAATATTGTTTAGCCCCTTTGAACTCTGAAGGGTCCTCTACTTTTATTGAACAACAGAAAGCATCTTGGTACTCAGAATGTTGGGTTCTTATAACCAGATGTGTCCAGATTACTCCAGTTATTGAGTAGCCTAAAGTTTTAGTTTTTCCTAGAAAACAGTAAATCCAAACACAATATAAATCAGCAAACAAAGTTATTCTGCATTTTTACGTGTAGTTGCTGAATCCTCTCCAATTTCGTTTGTGCAAAAGTGTCCGAACTTAATAAAAAGGCTAGTAGCATTCCAAGTTTGTTCATGATCTGGGGAGACAAGCAAAGCAGGGGTTGATGTGTTAGCCTGTCCCTTTCAGTGAAAGAGCCTTGAGGGATATTGTCCTGCAAGTGAGACATAAGTTTGATTTAATTCCCAGCCAAGATCACTTGAGTATTTTCTGCCACTGGGTCTAGTGATAACAGGGAAAAGCAAACCAGCCAACAAGAAACAGCAGGAGCTATATGGGTATCACTGGTAAGCCAAAGCTGCCTCTAGGTGGTTTTCCCCCCGCAACAACTGTCTTTTCTCATGATACAGAAAGCCATCTTTGGTCATAGGAAGAACGTTTGAGAAGAGAAGCCAAAGAAAGGCAGAGCCAGGGTTTTGCAACAAATTTTTTTGACAACTGAAAACACTTAAGATAAAGAAGGGTTTCGCAAATAGTATATATAAAAAAAGTACTTTTAAAAATTAAGGTTTTTTATTTTCAGTTAGCATCTCCTCTGAGAAACTATTTCTTTGCATAAGACCTGGTAGTGTAGAAGGTTCATGTATCTTACATGCTCTCTGATGGTCTGGTATTGCCCATAGTACAATTTTTCATTAATATGGTTGCATTTTAATTATGTTAAAAAGTTCATTGTAATCATGTTGTGATCATAGACTGTCTCAAGTTGGAAAGGACCCATAAGGATTATTGAATCCAACTTCCTTCTCCTCAAAAAGACTACCTAAAACTAAACCATATGACAAAGAGCAACATCCAGAAGCTCCTTGAACTCTGTAGTACTCATTTATCTTGGAAGTAAGGGAGAATGCATGCAAAAGATTTAAAGTGACCAGATTATAAAATACACTTCTTCATTTCTTTCTAGCATATTTTTATATCTTAAGGATACTAATATGAGTAAAGTAAAAACAAGAAAACCAGTTACTTTTCCATTCTAGTTAAATCTCTGAGTAATTTAGACAAAAAGTCCTAGTTTCAGCTGACCTGAATTGTTTACCATCATAACAGGATCCAGCATTTCTCACCAGCAGAATACTTTCACAACCAAGCCTGGTTTGAAATGTGGTCTTTCAGCACTTCTGTGAGAGACTCCAAATCTGATTGGAAGCAGAGCTTTTTAACAGCAGGAATCCCATACTGCAAAGGATGTAACAGGATTTGGATTTTCTGTTAAATATCTTTAAAAACTGGCCTTTAGCAATGAGTCCTTATCACAACCTCACGATAGTCTAGGATCTGTCGTTTCTCTGACTTCACAGCCATAGATGTTGCTATCAATAGCAGACCACAAAATTTGCCTCATTACCATTCCTTTTGAGTTGGCCCACCCTTCTCAGTCAGCCCCAGATTAAGCTTCTGTATGGCACTACTTCGGAATTCCACTGGAATATCTAGCCTGCATAGAAGACAGCTTTGGCTTCCCAAAGTAGTAGTGTGAGACAAGAGTGAGCAATTATGACCTATCTCTTAGTTTCTGTAGGCCTTGCTTGTAAACTGCAGATTGTATTTAGGCAGTCAATGGTGTTCTGCAATGCACAAAGCCAGTTTAAAGCAACAATTTATGTGAAATTACCTTTCACCCTTTATTTTTTCATAATTCAGATAATTTGTAACTTTCTTGGACAGCCTCTGACACTTGGCAGTGAAATTCATGTGTAGCAATTTTTTTCCCCCTTTTTTTTTCTGCTGGCACAGCATTCAGGGAGGCTGTTCTGTTCCAGAGCATCTTTAATGCTTTCTGTCCACTGGTATCAATACTCCTTTCCCCTGGGGCTTACTTTTCTTGGCAAGTCTGGTGAGCTACATCAAGTAACCTTTAGATCACCACTCAAGGCACATTTTTTGCTGTTTCTGTCTTTTTCATTGGGATTTTGAAACCAGCATACATAATTCATGTAGGATGTGCAATTTCTCATTGTCATTGTGCCACAATATGGCATGTAGTACTGATCAGTAAATTTAAAAAAAAAAAAAATACACTGGGAATTGAGAGGCCATGACGAGAAGTAAAAATTTATGGATATACTTAGTTGGCAAGCTGGAAATCAAGTGCTGCAGTTGTACACTGCTGCTGCCATTCACAGTGTTTTCTCTGCTTCATTTTTCCTGTGCATGATGCTTTGAGGGCCACCTCCATCAAATAGGAGTTTAACTGGAGCTGGAAAGATCATGTAATGGAGTTGCAAGCTTATGCTAGTCACAAATGAAAATACATGCTTAAAAGTAAGAACAAGAAAGTAAGAAAAAGAGCGTATCACAGCTTAAGATGCTTTTCAGTTGCTCAGGGAAGCGAACCAGTTTTGCAGTATTAATTAACATTTTAGGGCATGCTATATCTAAAGCAAGAGACTGTGTGTATGTGTGTGTGGGAGGTGTCATTTCACCACAAAAAGATAGAAATAAATAAAAAGCAGTCAGTTTCTTAAAAGTAATATTTTCCTTATGTGGTACAATAGAAAGGTGAAAAACATGTTTTTACTATCAAGTAAAGAATTTGGGTGTTTTGGCAAATGACATTAGAAAAGCCTAGCACTTAAGTTGAGGAAACATTTGAGGTGTACGTGCATCTTGCTCTCTCCTTCTGTTGTTAATCGCTTCTCTGTGTCTCTGGCAACCAAGCTGTCCCTCCTCCACTTCAAATGCACAGAAGATGCCAAGAAAAGTTGCCTGGCCCTTTCCCCCTCACTCCACAAACAGAGAGAGGCTTCTCCTTCAGCACAGGGAGTTTAGGATTCTCAGTGAAGCCTCCCTCAGACAGATCTTTACAGCTTTGTTCATTGCTGTGTCTTTCACGCGTTGCTCCACCGTATCCCAGCTGCACAGGCATGGATGACAACCTCAGCCCCTCTGAGCTGCGATTCCTCTTTCCGGTGCCTCCCCCCAACATGTGGCACCTACGTAACAGCTGGGCTCACACAGCTGCTCCCTTCTTCCCAGTGTCTTGCTTCATAGGTCTCTTCTGGATGCAACATCTATTTCTGAAAAAGTTGTGGATAGATGAAGAGGCATATCTGGGATAGCAATATACCATGAAATCTTTAAAATACCTGGTTACCATTCAATGTACAGTTACCATCCCACCACATTTATTTGTATGCATCCCTTTCTGTGCATCGTGTGTTTTTGAGCCCTAAACGTGCTTTTCACTATGCCAGGATAGCGATTGCCAACATTAAAAAAATATTTTGTAGCTGTTCCTAATTGAGGGTGTTGATATTTTAGCATCTGGCCGTTCTAGTAAGCCCACTTAGGCAAATAAAAGGAATTTGGCACGAACTGAAAAAAAAACTGAGACTAAGAAAACATCAGTAATAATGAGCAATTGAAAGAAGTCGATAGTAAAGAGTTGGGAAGAAATTTGTCCTGCTGGAAAAAGAAAAAAAAAAAAAAAAGAAGCTAACTTTCCAGGGAGACAGGTAAATAATAAAACTAAATGGCGGGCTGAATAAAGTACTGAATAAAATACCTGAAGAGAAATCCTGATATCAGCAGTAATTACACATTTTAATATGTTATCTGTAAGGTAATGGAGATTATTAGGACAGGTGTCCAGTTTCATATTCTCTTTTAGATTAAACCTTAATTTGATATAATTTTTAAGCCAGACAACAGTAGGAATTGAAGAACACAGCAGCATTTTTTTTTGTAAAGTCTATTCTTTGTGTATCTCTGTGGCCAACTGTGTATTGATGTCTACAGTTTTGTTATTAAAGAAATCATCAATCAGTCATTATGATACAGCGCTGGATGTACTTCAGCCTTACATACTGACTACTGCAGGCCAAAATATTGATAGATTTATTTTCTAAGGTTATGTGTTATAGAAGTTAACTGACAGTTCAATAACTCAGCTGCATCCTTGAATACAGCTTCTTTATATTGTCCTGCTCTCACAAAGCAAAAGTGGAAGGGGGGAAAAACCCAGCTGAGATGCACAGTTTCAGAGAGCTTTCCTGCATTTTTCAGGAAATATCCCAGGGAAGTATGTTAGAAAGTTAAAATACACAATGTCTCATCATCCTATCAGTTCTTGACTCTGCCATTTTTTTGTGGCAGATTTGGGTATGAAGTAAATTTTCCAGCTTTTCAAAATTCTTAAAAAAAAAAAAAAAGGTAGTTGGAATTTAAATGAAAATGTATGCATACAGCTATCTGTTATAGCTGCACTGGACATATGAAAAAATCAATGTTTCAAGTCAGATTGCATATTTTAATTCAGAAATCTGAACACATTTTAATTCTGGAAAGTACAGGAAACGTTTTTCGACTTAAGATTGTTTAAAGACAGAGAAGTTAATTTAAAAGATATGGCAAAACAAAAACTGTTGTCATTATTTATAACATTTCTGATGTGTTAGAATTACAAATGATGAAAGCTAAAGCTCTTGTAATGTTTCACAAACGGCGAATTTTTTCTTTGGAAGATAAATAATGAAAGAGGAGGCTATCAAAAAGCAGGCCCAGAAATACTTCCCATCAGCATGACTCATGCTCCTAAATCTCATTCTGTGTCTGATACATCGCGTGCTACCCTACATAAGCCTGTGGCTTACCTTCTATTGAAAGAGGAAATAAGATGTTTCAGGCAGGAGATAGAAGACCAGATTTTGCGACATGTATGACAAGATCTCCGGCTGATGGTGTTAGCAGAGATTTACAGAGGGTCTAGGAGGACTGCTGCCTGCCTGTTAGCACCACTCAGTACAGCGTGTTTCGTGTCTCGGAGACATTGCACAGCCGTGTGTTGGAAGCACCAGCCATGAACAGGAGTCCCGGTTCTGCGCTTACAGTGCTCAGGGATCCACAGAGCCAGGGCTCCCTTCTGGGTGGAAAAGATGACATCATTCCTGTGTTAGGTGCTGTGCTGCGGTGCCAGAGGCTTGTGTGATGCCAGCAATTATATGATTAAGCAAGAAAAGGAGGGGGAGCTTTTTGTGCCTGTGTATGCACACACATTTATAAGCCTTCCAATGTGCTCCCGTGCCAAAAAGCGAGAAAATCAGGAAGTAAACCAAGAGGCATTCCTTTATCTAAAACATGATGAGGTTGTTTGAAATGCTCTCATTCTGGTGCTCTGAGCATCCTTTTAGGAGGTGTCAACCTTTAGACGTATCTATAAGAGCTGTCCTGAGTTGCTACTTGTATTTCCAACTGCCCTTGGTGAAGAATATGTTACAGCAAATCATAAAATTGATAATATAAATGAGGAGAGATCCATGCCAAGTTTTTCTCCTACACTGTTTCACATGTTCCTCCAGCCTTAAATGAAGGTTACCTAATACATACACCATGATTGTTCATGCAAGATTTTAAAGTGTCATTTAGCAATGAGAAGTTTACAAAAAACAATTGAAAGCTAGCAGAGTTTTCTCACTAACACTCTCCAGAGACAATCCACTGCTTCACTCGAGCTCAGTCTTTGCCATGAGTTCATTTTCCTACCATCTTTTGATTTATAGAATGAAAAAAAAATTGAAAAATACAGAAAACTGTAATGTGAAAAAGTTACAAAGTGAAGAACAGATCATACAGCCGGATTATAGGAAAGGGGATTGACTTCATGTTAATAATGTCACTGATTTCTAAATATTCAAACCAAACTGTTTTAAGAAAAGGCCATTTTGATTTTTTCACTTAAAATCGTGTTTTGTATGGAGGTTAAGCTCAAGTCTTAGTGCATTATTACTTTCCCATGTTTGATATTAATGTATATACATGGTTATAGAGACAAAGAAAACATTAGTTCCAAATGTTTGTATAGAAATTACATTATATATGCCCCATAATAAAATAGCAGAAGGTCTGCAAAAGGAGTTAAACAACTGTTCTTGAAAAAGAAAATTGCTTCTTGATCATCTGCTAGTCTTTATCACAGAAGAGAGAGGGAGAGGAAATCAGACGGATTTGCTAGATTCAGGCTATGATCCTCCACAAGCCAACTACTGGTCACTGGGAGACTGTGAAGATCCCAGGGAGAGCATTCAAGCTTTTTTGTGTGGTTTGTGCACACTTTCTCTCATGCCTGTTTTTTCTCTTTCTTGAAATATTTGAGAACCTTGTTTTGAAGTGGAATGTTGAAGTCCTGGCATTCTTTCAAAAAATGTCTCTTGTTTACTAGACAGACCTTACAGGATTTTTGCATTAATTGTAGTAAGATGGTAAAAGGGACATCAGCATGCAGGTTTATTATTATTATGCAGACAAGGTGCATTTGTGTCTAAAAATATCAATTAGGAATGTCATGAATTAGGAATCATTAGGTGCTTGTGAACAGTAAAGACAAGTGTTGACATGTTGTTATGTGACTTAAAAATACATTTTCACCTGGAGTGACCTGTACAGAACTGTAGGTCACTTTATTTTAGAGAGGATTCTATGGGTTTAGAGGGTATTTCAGAAATGAATGATGGCAATGAATAAAAGCATAGGAAAGCTCTCATATGAAGTGAAAAGTGATTACCTTAGAAATAAGAAGACTCAGAGCTGACATAAAAGTACAAAAAGTACTGAGTGGTGGCAAACAGGTGAGACTCTATTGCAATGCTGGTGGAATTTAAATGAGGATGTTTAACACTAGAAAATGAATACTCGTCACCATGACATCAAAATTCTATGGGATATTGTTAGCAAAATTCATACACTTGAATCTTGGTCATTCGCATGGATAAAGAAAAATATCTCAAGTTTAGTGCTAGGAAAGAGCTCGTAAAGAATTATTTCAGTATTTCTTTTAGTGCACTGCAGGATCAGAAGTGGGATTCTGGTAGGATCAGATCTGCTATACTGACTTCCACACATGCATATGTGTGCACATTTCACAAATGGCCCCACCTTTACAGGAAATTTAAGTGAGGTAGAATGAAATAAATTCCATCACTTCACCCTTCAACCCTAGCACAGCAAGCCCCAGGAGAAACCTTATTTTTGTAGGCTTTTATCTAGTGGGAAAAGAAATTTCTCAGGGAACGCAGAGCTGAGCTTTGTCCTGAAAGGAAGCAGTTAATTCACTCCAGGATTAAGCCATCCTTCTTTCCAGCCCAGCAGAAAAGGGCTTCCTGGTTTTAGTGATGGAAGTGCAGTATGATTCCTTCTATTTCACAGTCCCTTTGGACAGATAAATAGAAAAAAAAGGAGATGAAAGTTCATGGCTGGGCCCTTGGATAAATGAACTGATGGGGGGAAAGCTTTCTTGTGGCAACTGATGTCAAACAATAACAACAAACACTTTCAGGAAGGCCTGAGATGCATGAGGAAAATAACCTGTATTTCTTCTTAACGAAAATGTATATTATTATAGCCCATTAATATTGTGACGCTCTTGGAACATTAGAAAGGAGAATGTGAGACAGGTATGTTTCTTTTTTCTGCAGAACTACATGGAAAATGCTAGCATTTTCCACAAGTTGCAGCAACAAAAAGTATTATTTTCTTATCTTTGGTACTTCAATTGCATGGAGTGCTTATAGGGTATACATGAAATTCCAACATATTGTTCTTTTTTCTTCTTGACTTGGTCTGTTTTCTCAGCAAAGCTTGGATTGACAACAGTAACTTGTCATTCACCTGAAAGTCCTTTCTAATTTCACGACTGATTTTTTTTGTCTTTGATTAAATTATATTTTGAAACATACTTTCATTTGGACTTCCTTAATTTTTCCAGCTGTCATTTCTTATCTCACCAGCTGGTTGAGGCTATTTTTTATTAGAAATTAATTCTCTCAAGACCTATCACATAGTTAAAGGCAAAACAAAAGACAATCTAATTCAGCTGAGTGAAAAATCCTGGAAGAACACCTACTACTAAGTACTGAATAATATAGTAGTACTTCAGATAAAAGAAATAAATTAATTCCTCCATTTCTGGACCCCTATTTGCAAGACATCACTGGCACAGCTGGGACTCCAAGTTTCTGACTTCATCAAAAACTGGGGTTTGTGTGCAAAACAGACAGTTCCTCTATTGCAAAAATGATATCACCTCCTATTCTGGCTGTTGGGTGCTGATCCAAAAAAACCCAAACATTTTGTTTTTCTCCCAGTCCACCTCCATGGACATAGTGTTTTATTGTTGGAACCTAACAATTGTTTTGGTCTGTGATCCATTGCTTCTCTTTCTTTTATTTTTCCCTCTGGCTCTGAGAGAGACCAGCAGTAACATCTGTTCGAGTTAAGATACAGTGCAATGACTCTGCTGATGCGGGAGCCCTGTAGCACATTGGCTGTGCAGCAGCAAGGAGACGGGCTTTTCTGTCTGCATGATCTGTAACACTGTGCAGCTAATTCAAGAAGAGTGAACTATTTTTGGAGGTTACCAAATGACTCAGAATAAAGAAGCAATTGTGTAACAGATGCAAAACTTAACATTCAGATTATCTGTCTGTTAAAAAACTGAAAGAAAGCAACCTAATTTCAGTTCAGCTGCAGGGAGTAGGCTTCTCTAACAGCACCCCAAGTTAACTTAAAGCATGTTCCTGAATAGAGAACCTTTGCTATCATGAGCCACAGATGCTTTAAAAATGAAACAACCCCTTTACCCCCTTCTGATGACAAATATGAATTCTAGTGCAAGAGATTTAAGCCAGTGTTTGATGTTGACTGCATTGCACCTAGAGCTTTAAATCCTATTATAAAATGATTATCTTATTAAATGAGGAGTTTAATAGTTTGCTTGTATAGTTGACAGTCAAACAAGATCAGTAGTGTTTTCACAGAATAGGAAAAATGATAAAAATGATGAAGACTGAGTATGTACTAAGTGTCAGCTCTGTCAGGATCATGGGCTTGAGATATAAGTTTTAATACAACATTTCTCAAACCTTATTGATCATCCCTACTTAAAATTCACAGGTTCCCCTCATAATGCTTCAGGACTGTTGCAAAGGTCACTACAAATTCAACACCTGGAAAGTTTTGCACTTGATTAAAATAAAAAAAAAAACAAAACCAACAACTGCAGTATTTACTCTTAAAAACTGAGACAACCAAATAGCCTTAATATTTCATCAGTTTTCTAAGGCAGTGTATTAGGTGCACTGCATGAGGTTAAGATAGTATATAACAGGAAATAAGCAATTTCAAAACTTAGCCACTGTTGTATAACCCTCATATAGAGATGAGTTGTAAAAATTAGGCTCAGGTGAAATCAGTGGCATGAATTCAACAGAGCATTGATTTCACCCCTGCTGCCAAAATTCTACTTTCTTCCACCAGATTCTAGGCTTAGAGGAAATATTAGTAGTGAAGTGACTCTTACTGTACTGTAAGATAGGGTAACCTGATGTGAACATGCTAAAGTGGAACCACAGGATGGAGTCAGCAGTGGTTTACCTTTGCATATTGAGCTTTGAGGGGAAAAAAAGCCACACACAGAGAATGAATTATAAACGTGGGCAGAGTGATGGAGGACATACCCTGTTCTGGCTGAGACGAGGGCTGTCAGCAAATTAGCACTGGTTGAGTAGATAGGTGGAATTTTTCCTGCTGTGTCGGATTTTTCAGGTTAAGATGGTGGAGCTCCTTACTGTTTCTGTGCTGGAGGCTGGGTGTTAGAGAAAGCAAAGCTTGCAGGGCTGTGGGGAAGGGACAGAGCTGTGACAGTCGCTAGGGACAATCTCAGCCTGTGCTTCTCATACTTGTGACACCTACGCGCAGAGAAAACTCTGCTCGTGAAGGGGAAACAAATTCAGTTCCACTGTGTTTTTTTCTACTTGGCTCTCCAACTCTAATGAATGAAAATTCATCTGGAGAAACACTAATTGGGTTTGACACCACAAACACGCAAGTAATGGAAGCAGGTTTCTCATCTAGGCAATCTGATAATCTAACAAGCTGTCTCAATGAGAATAGCTAGTTTAGGGTCTTGAGACATTATTCATTAGTTTTCTAACACCAATCTTTACAGTACTCTTCCCAATTTGATGTTGTATCTCCTTCTCTAGCGATAGGCTCTGATCCTTTATACCCAAGATAATGCTTCTTGCTAATTCATTGACAATCACCAGCAAAGAACTATCACTCCCTAGCACTTCACCCTCCTCATAGTATCTCTGAGGATGTTTGTTTCACATCAATGTCATTTTACCATCAGTGGCAAGGTGACCAGATGAGTTGATCAAGAAGGTGCCAGTAAGTATTTATAAATGAGTATCTGGGAAATTAGTCAATGCTGAAATTAGTTTTGTGCAAGAGAGATGGTCAAATACTATTGTATTTTTAGGAACGGTCAAACTGCAGGAGTGTAATAGTTGATTGCCCAGAGGAAATATCAAAATCCTGTGATTTGCTAGTTCTTTGTTCATGCCAGTGCAGGAATTTGAAAAGGGCAAATGGGTGAGAATGTTTGTAGTTCCGTGAGCATGGCAAGAAAAGAATAATAGAACTAACATATGTGTCTGTAAATAATACTGGACTGACATCATTAGGATTGCAGCAAATCATCCTCTGTATCTTGTCAGAATTTAAAATCATCTACAATTCTCCTTGTACATCCTACATTCTTAATGCTTTTTCTGGTAATTGTTATCAGTGTGAAAAGGTCTTCTTATTGAAAATAAGTGTGTTGTTTTCATGTCAATCTAAAATAAAACTAATTTGCTGTTACAGAATAACTGCATTTAAATGAAAGGGCAAATATCAGCTTCATTTTCAGGGACACAGGATTTGCAGAGAAAAAATGTGCTGTTCCATTCCTTAGCTCATCACAAAATTGTAATGTGAAGGAAAAAGTATTTTGTATGCATAAATAAAAATCAACAAACACAGTGCATCTAACTATTTGTCTTGGAAGTTCCACACATTTCTTCTTTTATAGTGAATCATAACATGAGTGTAAATATCAATTGCAATCTTCCAAAAAGTAGGAAGTTTCAGCTACTATTTTTGGTCACTCACTGTGCAAATAAACACTTTGAATATCATAGGAAAAGCTGCTCATAAATGGAACATTTCTCAGTTTAGAAATACTTTGTCCTATACTGTTTTATTTAGGCTATACCTATAAATAGAAATCAGCTGCTGAGAAATGAGTTTATTATGCTAAATCATACTGTTTTATTTTGCTACACAGCTAATCATGGCAAGGCTAAAAAATAGTTAATAGGCAGTCTGTAAGATCTTATAAGATGATATTTGGAAATCCTGCAGTCATATTAGTCATTAGCCATGGCAATATTCTGCCATAAGGCAATGAGTCAGACGATTGATTAGAGAACCTCATCATGATATACCCTCCGGCATGAATATGGAGAGAGGGAAAGGAAAATGAGAGAGTGCATGGGACACAGGACAGTACCATGGAGGAATATAAGGGCAAAGGAAGTCTGAGACAGTTTATTTTTTAGAGGTAAAGGGTAATGGAGAAGAGGGAAACAGCATAAATCATGGATCTTGGGGACCCACAAGGTGTGCTACCATTATACTTTGTGAGCAAAGTCCTGTATCACTGTAAAGTCTAATTTTTCTTACACACCTGGCACGGCATCTTGCTCTAGACGTGAGGCAGCTGTTGGCCACCTTCCTGACAGGTGTTCACTAAAAATCTTGAAGAAGACTGGCATTGAAACACCGCCTGCTTTTAATTCTGCCGGTTTTTTCAAATGGATGCGTAGATACATATGGCTTTACCAGCTATCAACATGTGTGCTGAGGAGCATCAGCAAAACAGTGCACGGAAGCTGACAAAAGGCCTACAGGGAACACTGGACAAATGCTCACCCTTGAAAAAATTGCTAGGCACTGCAATTAAAAGGAAAGATCTCTGCTATTTAGCAGTTTGTGATGCTTTTACTGGTGGCCCTACTATGACTCCCCTGCTGCTGTTTTGGAAATTAGCACACCACTTGGCTGTGATACTCTGGTATGCAAGGCTGGGTACGTGCCCCATCCTTGCAGTCAAGCTTAAAAGCTGCCAGCTCCTCATAGGAGGAAGGCAGTACACACAAAATACAGTTTATTGTACAAAGTATTGTACAAATAATAAGAATGAGAGAGGCAGCTAAGTGCAGCTAAGATTTTACTGCAGCACTCATTTTTTTTCTTAAATTCATGTCCCTAATGTGTGCTATTCTCCACAGCAGGGCATGATGACTTAAAGACCTTATTGGCAGTATTTCCAAATGACTGAGTCTGTCTTGGTTTTGTCCTGTATCAAATTATCAAATACATCTAGGTCCTCAAGTGATCTGCAATTCTATCAAAAATTGGTGAGCTTTGTAATTTTACTCCTGCAGATTTAGTACCATTTGTTCAATATACTCGTTTGATGAACAGTCAGAAGTGCTTGTGCCTTCAATGCAGGGGAGCTGACAGTAACATGCTCTCCATAAAGGCACTGTCTTTTATGGTGTTCACTGGCTTTCCTGGCTTGCTGGGCTCATCTCTTTTCTGAGGCATTTCAGGAAAGAGCTTCTGAGTTTTGTTTGTGTTTATAGAACAGATATTACATTTATAATACAGGGAAAAGCTGATTTGTTGGAGGTTTTTTGGGCTTATTTTCGAAGTATTCTTATTTGTATGAAAATACTCTCCCTGTGATAAACACTTACTATAACTACTTTATAAATCAAAATGAATAATTTATTGTTTGTGCTTTAAAAACTGTGTTAATCAATAGGAAACATTTCAAAAGAATACATACAGATGATATTATTGGCAAACAAGATTGCTGCCAAGATCAATGTAAAACTCCCATTGTCTTCAACGAGACTGTTTTCAGACTGGGATGTAGGAGGTTACATTTGTGCAGACTGCCATGACAGAAGTTCATAATGACAGATAGTACTTTCCCCAGAATTACAATAGCCAGAAGAAAGATCAAAATAAGCAGCTGTGAAGAACAAACAAAGGCACCAGGAAACAGGTTGAATTTCTCAAAATGATCAATTCAATAAAAGGTAGAATCAGGATCAGAGCTCTGATATTTGAAGTCAAGACCTGGTTTCTGCCTAATGATGTTGCTTCACCTGCAGCTTTCCCGGGCGATGCACGGCTCATCTTTTGCGGGCTCATACAGACAGAGATCTTACATAGCGTGCAACAACAAAATCAATTGTAAGAACAAGCTACACCAGATTACTCCCCACCACCACTAATTACTTTTCATAGCGGCATCTTGCCTTTCTCTCTGCCCTATCCCCACTCTTCTGAAGCACTTCCCTCTGCGTCACTTCTGTAAGCCTTGAAGCTCTCCTGACTTAGACAAAAAAGGCAAATGGGAAGAAGGCTTCATGCCTCACGTGCTCACATAAGCAGCGGATCACAGGGCCAGGTAACAGAGTTACAGATTTGAAAAAAGATTTCTGTTTCCCATGCCTGTCTCCCTTTCAAATGATTTAATAAATCTTTTCTTCTTCATAAGAAATCTGAAGGGCTGATGTCTAATTCATCTTTGGAGGAATATGGTGATATAGACACATTTAATTATCTTAAACAGCTAGAATTTCATGACACAAATATTACAATAAACAAAAATACTGTTGAAAGCTACACAGCGTAAGGATAATGCCATATGCCATTAAAATATATTTATCTTAATTGTCGTATTAATCGGTTGATCCTGTGGGCTGTAAATTTACCACAAGTCTGGTCTGCATTAAGAATGGATCATAAGATTGTAACTGCAAATCCTCGTGCCACTTAATAGGTAAAATTAGGTGTCCCATTAGTCACAGTTGTGACTAATTTCACCTATTCTGACATTATTATGAACATTATGCAGTTTTTTTAATATGTTTGCATGAAGATTAGCTTAGCTGTTTTATTATGTTTGTGTCTTACTCCGTGATGTCTCATTTCTTTTGTGTAACTGCTATTACTAATAGTCAGTACATGAAGGAGTCCAAGGACTACTCTTTTCTTTAGAGTACAATTATTCCCAGATAACATTGGAAAACTATGAAGGTGTCTAACATAGAAACTATTTTACATGGAAAGAGTCATCAAGATTAGCAGCTAATGTGGTTCATTAATCACTACATTTTAAGGAAAATTATCTGCAATATAAACTACCAACAAATAAAACAGAAGTTAAGGTCACAGTCCAATTTTTCAAGAGCATATAGGATATCTCTTATGCCAATCAAAGATTTTTGAGAGCATTCTGAAATTTCTTTATGGGCATGTAAAGGTGACTGAGGATCATAATATGGCCCTTTGTGACAGCCTCACATTCTCTGCCCAAAATATCAGGAGGCTTTGAATATAAAATTACATGTCCTATGGATATCTTAGTCCAGGGCTCTTGACCCCAGAGTCAGCAAAAGAAGATGAATTGCAATAGCCACAGAAAGCAGATGAATCTTGAGAAAAACAGATTTCAGGAAGACTCTATCTATTTACACACAGCAGCTGTACAATATCTGAGGAAAAATGGTGAATCCCTGAATCACATGTTGATTAAAGCTGGAATAGCTGCCTTTTTTTCTGACCACTAAGGAAAGTAACTTTATTAGAATCAGAAAACTGATTTTATTCTGAGACCTGCTCTCTTTCTGCATCTGTGTCTCTTTCTTCCACATCTGCTCCTTGTTAAATTTCTGCCAGGAGCCTGCCTGCCCTCTAAAGCTCGGCTTCTAGCTATTGATTTAAAGAAATAATAGGAGTGTTTTATATTTCTTGCTTCATAACGTACTCCTAATAACTTTTTGTAACATACACAGCATGCAAAACAACCTTAAAGAGAATGGGAGGACTGATTCTCGATTAATCTGAGTTTGGTTTTCGTTTTTAAACTAGAGAACATTCTCTGATATTAGGGAGTTTCATAATTCAAACTGCCAATGAGTAGCAGCCTTGGAATGAGATCTTAAGTGAAGATGATATAGCTTACTCTGTGGACCTTGGATCAGACCCTGAGAAAATTTCAAGTTATTTGCTGTGTAGGACCATACACACCAAAGCATAGCTACCATCCCTCAGAGTTTCCACAAGGCTGAAGCTACATTGTATGGCTGTCCTGTACTGAACTTCCAGGGAATTATTTAATGCAATATGCTTCCTGGGTTTTCCATGACACTGGAAACTCATTAGACATTTAAAGTATATGGTATTAAAAAGAAAACAAACCAAATTTGGAAAAGAAAAAGCTTTTCTCACAACAAAGCAGATTTTCTTATCTGCAGCAGATGAGCAGTAGGAGTTAATATAAATACAAAATATAGGTAAATGGCTCTGAAAAATTAATCTTCATCATTCTAGGTGTCCCATGCTTGCTTTAAATGAATATGTCATTCATAGCTGGATATCCATCAATTCATTCATGACAGGATGGGCTTTTGTGCCATTTGGGACTACATTCCTTGTATGTATTTGCATAGATACTGACTCCTGCTTTACTAAGTTGGGAGAGGCATACAAGGGTACTTCTTTGGAATGACGGGAAATAAATTTTTTATATGTACAGGTTCCCCCCAATCTTAAGGTCAGGTTTACTAGCCAGTAAATGGGGTAAGAGTTGCCACACTTTTTAACTAACCCATTCTTTCTCCCATGACTGTCAGTAAATTTACCTTTGGCTGCCGGAATCCAATTTCTGTTGGCAGCATAGGCATTGAGACATGTACAGCTTGTGCAGATTGCAGCCTGTATCACTACTTAGTGAGCTCTGAATTTCATTGCTAGGCTGTTCAGTGCCCCCACAATGTCTTTCAAAGTCTTCTAGGCTCTGGTTTATTGTATTACCTTTGGCAGTCTGAAATGCAGTAATTTATATTTGTCACAACTGCCCTTCAACTGGTGTGGTGCTGGTACAACCTTGGGCTTTTTTGTCTTGTCTTTTTTTATCAGTGAGGGAGTCCAGTATTCTGAATAATTAAAACCACATAAATAGTTGATCTTGGTGATACACCATGTCACACTAAATGTCTTATGTGAAAACCATGCATTTTTACTTGTACCCTCTCATTTGCTTGAGCTATATTAAAAAATTCTCGTCATGAAAAATTAAAGATGATAAGAATAGCCATTATTATCCTGTTTACTACATGCAGCTGAGGTAGAGATATTTAGCTTTCTCCTGAGGAATGGTTTGATGTATATTTGTTTTCAATTAAATTTGCATATGCCACTTTAAAGAGAAAGATACTTTATTTATCTCTCTATTTGCTTTCACTAAGGAGGGAATAAAAGTTCCACACTTCCCCCCCCCTTTCCTGCATCACTGCAGGAGAGCTCTGTATTGTGCATCATAAAGAGATTGGGAAGCTGGGTAATTAATCATGGGCTTTTATGTAATAGAAAGTTTAAAATTCATTAGCTTTATATCGGAGCGAGTGTTATGAGGGAGAACATGTTGTGAATGAGAGGGAGAGCCGTATAATTAAGGAAGTGTGTAAATAATAATGAAAGTCATTAGTGCCATTCAGTTTCTAAGAATGTCATAATGTAATTGGAGCATTAAAGTGAAATTTGCGATGACAAACATTAACGATACAAAAGAGAGAAAATGTGGTTATCTTTAGTTTGACAGATAATGTCAGCTTTCTTGCAAGGCCCAGATGGTGCACAGGAAAATGTTATGAACAGTTTTGTTTTAATATTTTTATGATGTGATATTTGGGGATACAATGTCACAAACACACAAGGAGGTTTACATTTGTGAACCAGTAGTGCCTTTGAGTACAGAGCCCAATGCTGAGCGACCAAAGCGATATATACGGAAAGTCTTGTCCCTGATGCAAGACTGTTGTTGCAATAAAGGTGAGTCACAGTGCAGCACATTATTATGTGGCAGTGAAGTTTTCTGTCTGTCTCTCTCTCTGGATATGCACTTTGAATCTTTCTTTCCTTTATTAAAAAAAAAAAAAAAGAGGGGGAGGGAGAAAAGGAAGAAAATGATTTAACAATTATGCAGGAAATTATATGATGCTAAAATTGTACCATGTTCTGCTCTTTCAATGAAGGGACTTTCTACAGTTATTGCACATTGCAAAGGCTATAATTTTAGGGCGTGAAAAAATGTAGATTCCAAACAAAGAAAAATTTAAATATGTCTAGTGGATAAGGCAAGGAGAAACAAAAAGAAGGCAGCTGAAGAAAATTTGAGGGAACAGTATTATTTTAAGGGCAGTGACTTAGAAATAACATGCTTAAGACTCCAAGACCTGAAAGGCCAAAGACCTCAAAATGCTGGAAGCTTAAGCATCTGTCTTTGTGTTCTGTCCATGAAGTACAATGTTGTGGCTTTTCCTACTGCCCCCATCACTTGGTGCCAAATGTACCTAATTTCTACATAAGCAGTCATTCATTCTTTACTGTCTCTCTTCTGCAACCCAGTAGCCAACACAAGAGTTGATTCCAAGTGTTGAGGATGAAACACTGCGAATTGCTAAATTAATGTTAATTAATCTCACATTTGGTTGACAGTTTTAAGAAAAGGAACACTGGTCCAAATGAATGAAAGTGGAGAGGTGAGGGTGCTTACCTCAGTAGGATATTAACCCATACACCCTTGAAGAACCTCTAAGGCCTCCAACTGTATGACAAAGACCACATTTTTTCACTGCTGACAGAACTTGAGAGGCTTTTTAAATGACATAGCAAGAATTATTCTCTGCTTACTGTAGGGCTGCTGCCACTTTCGGGATCTTAGAGTAGGATGGTTCAAAGTCGAGTCACACTGACTGCCAAATTGTGATTACATATCTGCCTTTTCTGGTCATTTTTACTGAGGATGAACAAAACCAGTGTGATGATACATAAGCTGTGAAAAGAGGCTGCCTCCAGTAGTTTGTAAAGGGTTGTTTTTGGAAAGTGTGATTTAGCACTGGTTGGGATTTTTTGTTTGGTTTGACTTGTTTTGTTTAAGTGTTTTTTTAGGTTGTTCCTGTTCTTTGGCACATCTGCACACAGTTCTGCATGTAAAGCACACCATGGCCTTAAAGGGGGCAAGTACTTAATCTCACATGGATTGTGAGGGGAGCTGATCTGCCAGAAAATCGTGTTACTCTCATGACTCTCTCTATTGTGGCAGGCATCCCCACCTCCTCTTGAACAAGTTTCATGGCCAATGTTTTATTTTTTGCTGCTTCTCTAACTGGACGAGTTAATAAGGGTGGCCAGTGTAAGCCTCAGAGCATACACTGTAGTGAGGTAGGGTGGGCAGCGGGAAACCAACACATCCAGGTTACTCAGATGCTGTGGCCAGGATTCTTTCTAGAGATTCCAATGTGAGAAGTTAAACATTATTCTTAAAAATTTTAAAGGAAAACTGAAAAATGGTATCTGGTTGAAGAGTGTCAACATAGTATTGCAGAATCAAGTGACTTGTGAAAAATACCTGCAAGGTAGGCCTAGGCCTCATGTAAATTGGGAGCCTTCTCTTACATTTAAAACATACATTTCAGAGAAGACTAGACCTTCTAGAAGAAAAAGTTAAGAGGGTACCACATTCAGGGAAATTTCAAATGGAGGAGTTGGTAGTTAGTGAGTACTCAGGAGTTACATGGGCTGATTAGCAGAGCAAATCTTCCTTTTTTCATCTTCAAATCATTTGCCAACTTCATTCTCTAGGTTTTCATATGGCGTCCAATCTACAGCTAGGGTGATGATCTCAAAAATATACTTGGCTTTGAGTGTTAAACCAAGCCTACAAGCATGTTTTACTGCTATTCTTAATACTGCTCTGCCAGGATTTCTATAAGGTAAGTGGGGATTCCTCTCAAGATTGTTTTTTTCTTCTTTCCCCGTCTCTGTCATTTCCTGGATCCACTTGCTTACCCATGAAGTTCCCTGGTCACTCGGCTTCCCTTCTTCCAGGGCACCCTAAGGGCAGATGCAGGTCTCTGATGTTTTAGCAGTGACAGACACCATGTACCTGTGTTGAAAGCCTGCATTACCCACATCTTATTGTGGTAGCTGAAAATTGCCACCAAAACTTGTCTGCTGGCCGGGTGTGCTGAGAGGTAACCTATGCTTTATACTTTGCTTTAGACAAAGGGCTGCAATAAAGACTTTTCTTGGTAAGCTCTTGATGGGAAACTGCATTGTGCCAGTGAAGTTGTTTGTGACTCTTATGGCTCCTATGCCAAGGGCTGTAACCACTCTCTGGCAGATGCTATGTTTGTCATATGTCTCCTTAGAGCCACTTCTACTTGTGAGCCAAGCAGTTCCTGGGCTCTTAGGTGACCCTGAGCCGTTGGATTATTAAAGCTCATAAATCCTATTGAGAGAGTCTGGAATTTCCTTAGCCTGATTTCTTCCCGACAGAACTCTAATATGTGCAGGTAGTGCACATTCTCTACAATGAATTACAGATCTCAAGATAACCAACTCACTGCACTCCCTGCCTGGGACTGTCCCTCCTCCTCTTTTTCTCACCATTTTCTCTTGTGCCCATTCTAAGACCACAGTTCACAACACTCTAGCTGACTCTCTTCTTACTCTTTCTCTTACTCGCCACTGCATATTTTGTAGCTTTGTCCTATCGTGCATGCGACACATATATATTATAAAAAGTACCACGACACTAAGTTTCTATATCAGAGATATGTTTCTGTCCAGTGCAACTGAGAGCTGCCCACCGCCTGAGTATCTCACGCTGTCACAGCTCCTTCAATGCTGTCAGCAATGTGACTGAGTCAGAAGGATACCAGGCTGAGCCCTTTCTGTGGTCTCTGGATTACTTTGGAACATCCTTTTTGGAGCTGCCAGCCACCTATCAGCCCATGAAACAGTTCGCTGCCCCTCCTACACTGTGACCTGAAAGTCCTCCAGTCCTCCTGCCTGTAAACATAATTTGAGGAAAAGGCTACAACATGAGAAACCATTTGCACAAATGCTAGCTGTCAAAGCCAGAGTTCAAATTCCTGCTCATCTTCATCTGAAATCCACAGCTGCAGGAGCTACAGTTTCCAGTCTTAGGGGTGATCAGGCAACTTTTTTTTGTGGGGTGAGGAACTCCACATTGTAATATCCTTTTCAAGATACACAGATATGGCGCATCAAACGCTTTGGGATTTCTAAAAGAAACTAAGAAGGGATTTGAATTGTCAAATACAAAGAAATGATTCTTTGCTTTTAGTGGGGGAAGAAAAGCTGCCTCAGCCCCTCTAGCAACAGATTATATTTTAAAGTGGTGTTCATTGATCTTTCTCCAAAGAAAGAATCTGAGATTTCGGTACCTGATCTTAATACTAATGAAATCCATTGCAAAATTCTGACTGAGTTCATTGGAAAGAGCATAAAGCTTCTTTTTTATTTTGTCAAATCTGAGATACCAGAACATGCTTTACACAAATTGCTTGGGTAATTTTCCTTTACTTGAGATATTGTAGCTGAAAAAATATTTCAGCTCTTCCTGAGAAGTATTTAAAACGCAAGCAATTTGGCTATATTTACATATTGTAAAGTGCCATTTTAAACGCAAGCGCGGTATTTTTAAGTCCATCTGCAAATTATGCATGATTAATTTGTTTGTAACATGTAGGACATAAAAATAGAAAGAAGTTTAAAAATAAATAAAACCCCCTAAAATGGATCTTTTTCACATAAGATTATGATAAAATATATCAACAGTTAGCTTATCATACTGTTGTGCCTCAAACTGAATCATTCCATAACTCCAAAACACAACAGACTTTGTGTTAGAGTTTTTTTTTTCACTGAGAAATGACTAGAAGCAGCAGAAATGTGCAACCAGTTGTGCAAGCTTTTATTAATGTATTTAGTAACACTACATGCCTTCTGTCCCAGGAATCTGTGATTGCAGAACTGAAAGAAGCTCTGTATGTTTGTCTGACATCCCATACTTCCAGTCTGATACCAGGTTTTGAGAGTCCAGTAAGGTTTTCTTGATTTCTAAGTGAAATTGAGATACCATAGCTAGAAAGTGTGCTCACAGTGAACAGGTAACATAATCTGTTGCCATGCTTTGGAAATACCTTCAGCTGAAGCATTTGGTGTTGTCTGTAGGAATTTTGTGTACATATAGTTCACATATGCTTCACCTCTATATGGTGGTCCTATTGCACAAGGGCACTTGGCAATACCAGAATCCTAAAACACATCTGCTGCTGGTTAATTAATTAAATGCTTTATTCAAGAAAGTATTTGGTGAAATAGGTCTTGTGTCTTTTCTTTTTTCCCCGATAACCCTCAAAATTTGGCCATGTAACAGACAGAAAAAGGTGTCAGACATCTGAATAGTTGATCAAGTTCTGTTTCTGCTTAGACACACAGCTTCTGCTGACTTTCATGAAGCTTAAGTGGACTATCCCTGTCCATGTTTACAAATCAGGACAGGCAGCAGCAAGTCATTGCCATGGTTTGCCACCTCTTCAATATTATGATTGTGCAATGATTGTGATTTTTCTTTCTACAAAGAAAAGTCCTCAAAAAAGGGATGTAGGCTGCATATTCTGTTAGATTAATATCTGACTGAGAAGATCTGAGGTGACTTCTTAACAAAGGAAGGCAATTTCACTTATTTGCACATGCTGTGTTTGATGCTGCTCAACCTTCTGAATTGAAAAACTACATTACGAGATGCTGGAGCGATACTGTTTTTTTTTTTCCTGATTATTTCCATTGGTGTTGCTGTAGCTGGCATCTTTTAGCATTTGGTAACTTGCTCCAGGCACATCCAGCCACATAGGAGAGGGTGGAATGAACTGCCAGACTACAGCTTGGATTAATTTTTATGTTCTTACAGATCTGACGTATAGTTTTGGCTCTTCCCACTCTGAAGACACTCCAGTATCTCAGCGGTGGGAGACAAGCTGTGGACACGTGGCTGTTTTACATGTTCATTGTGTCTAGTGACTGGAGCAAGGTTCTGAAACATTCACTACTCTCATCCCCTTCCCTTCTGGAGGTGAGTTGCAAGGCATTAAGTGAAGGCATGAGTGAGTACTGCTTTATTGTCCTGGTGCAATGTGCATTCTCTCCCTTCTCTGGGTATCCTGCTTGGGAGTGAAGGAATGATTGGCAGCAGCCAGGTGAGGTCCTCTCCATTTCACTGCGTGTTCAGAATACTTTTGATAACCATCTCGGAAAATTAACTTTGGTCCATTGTTGAGATGGCTGAAACATCAAACGGCAAAAAGCAAAGAAGTGGTTCTTGCCCTGTCACCAGGTGTAGCGCACTAGTGCCATTTACAGCCTCTCTGCTGCTCTTTTTGCTTTCAGATGGAGCCTGTAGCATAGCGTGGGAATATGTTAAAGAATGGAATTAAAAGTAGATGGAGCCACACGCGACCATCCTAGAAGGGAGCCACATCGGGAGGTGCATTAGCAGAACAGGTTTTGGTGTGCCTGGCTGAATGCCTCTGATCACTTGAAGCGTGCACCAAGAGCCGGCTAATGCACACCCTGTTGTGGTTCATCACTCACTGCATTCTTCCAGTCTGATTCCATTCAGCAGTCCCCAGTAAAAGCAGGTGTTTGCTTCTGAGGGGAAAGAGGTACTCCAGGGGCGCAAGGATAACACATACTAAAGCAAACATTTCCCCACAACTCTCCCCCGGCCGTCTGTATATTTGTCCATATTTACTGGTACACGAGTTCTACTACATTCATTAATCATGGCAAACTGTCTTCTCTAACTAGGGCTTTCTGACAGCACATCATGAAAGGAGTGCATTTTTAACTGTGTATTTTAAATAAGAATTGTCTGTCTGTGGGAGTTGGGATTATTTGTATCACCGCAGACAGAAATGATCTCTATATTTCATAGGACCTTGCTGCTTTGTACTTATTGACTGTTTATTTTTCATCCATAGGATTACTAATTGCAGCTAGTACCAGACTCTTCTGTCTCCTTTCAGGTTATTGTAGTAGAGGGCATTGTACCAGATGCATGGTTATTCACAGACATGCATTTCCAGCAGCTGAATTGCTGGATCTGCTCTAAATGATCTATGGCAATTACATTTGGCGTTGTACAGCTATAATTTTACTGCATATTAATAGCCACCTAGCAAAGAGGTAAATGCCCTTTTCTCGGCTGGGTGCAGAATGAATGCCTGGATGTATTCAATTGGGTAAAACGAGGCCCGGGTTTTAAATGCATAGCAGCGGTTTTATGTATCGGAAACGCATGTGCTGTGAATTGCCTGTTTCCCTCTGCCTTGATGGTGTGCAGCAAGGCTCCGAGGGAAATATCATCAAGCCAGATCCTAGATAGAGACATGCTGGGCAGGGGAGGGGGAAGGGGATCATGTGCCCCATTTTTAGTGGCTCATCTGCTACCACCCAAAATCTGCTGCAGTCTTTTTTTAATTTTTTTTTTTTACCCCTTTCAGCAGCTCGGCTGCCTAAACGCTGTCAGGTTTCACCAGCAAAAATAATAATTAAAACCACCCTCCCTAGACCTTTCACTAAAGATGTCCTTTGGAGTCAAGGCCCATTTCCTTCCCTCTTTATTTTTCTTGGGGGGCGTGTGTCGGGGGCGACAGGGAGTGGGTGGGAGCAAATAACAAGGAATCGGAGGGGATTAACGAGCTTTCTCCTTATTAGCCCCGCTCGG
>VZRS01014593.1:447041-503839 GCA_013398055.1 Ifrita kowaldi | reverse complement strand
AAAAAAGAAAAAAAGGAACGAAAAAAATCCAAAAACAAAACCCAAGGAAACCAAAGCAGAATTTGTCGACATTTGTGTGGCGTGATGTTCTTTGTTGTCGCGATTTTTTTTCTTGTCTATTTTTTTTTCCTTCCAGCATGTGTTTTCTGTCATTTCGTGGGAGTCATTCGCCCCATCCTCCCTACCCCTCCCCGTGATCTTTTAATTTTTGAGGTCAGGGCGGCTGGAGCATGTGGAGCGGAGAGAGAGGGAAACAGGAGCTGTCTATGGAACCGGGGCTTGCCTTTATTGCGTGCGATGGGCAATTATTAATAGCGGCTGCAGGATTCCGGCTCTAAGATGTGGTATTTACTAGAGGGGGAGGGAAAAGAAAAGGAAAAAAGGGTGTCGCTCGTAGTGCGGCGGGGCAGGATGCTATCGGTGCTGGAGCCGGCGCCTCGCACGGGACTGCGGAGCGGCACCGTAGCGGTGGTGACAGCCAGGTAGGGCGGAAAGGGCTCGCCGCGGTCGCGGGGCCGCCTGCCCCGCGGAGGGCGGCGGCTTCCCAAAGTTTCGGCCGCCCGCCGGTCATCGCCAGAGGCGCTGCTGGCGGGAGCAGAGGCGGGTCGGGGTCGGGCGCGGAGGTGAGGTGGCCGGTGGCCGGCAACCGGGCTGGGGCAGGGGAGACGAGCGCCGGGGAGAGGGTCTGCGGGGGGAGATCGCCGTCCTTCTAGCCGTCATTTTAGCTAAAATGGATCAAACTCTAAAGAAAATCTCAACTTTTACTCGCTGATTTGTGAACAGCATCGCGGGATCCGCTTTCAAAGCCGTGTTTGCTGGAGGGCAAGCCTGGGCTGTTTGGACTGGCATTGTTCTTAAGGGTGGCGATGTGAGGGCAACAGATTTACTTGATGCTTCCTTAGCATCTCTTTTTGCATGCAGTGGAGGAGGATCACAGCCCGGGAGTTACAGCCGTATTGTTAGGTGTCCTGTTTTCACAAAAAGCAGTTCATGTTACTCCGCTTGGTGTTATTCTGCTTACTTGTCTGTGCGTCTCGAGCGATATCGCTTGTAAATCTAACCCCGACGTGCTCATCCAGCGCAGCCATTGCGCAGCCTTGTTTAATTGCTGTTACTTATTTTGCCTTCATTTACCGTGTCAGCCAGCGGGGGGAACACGCTCAGATTCCGGATGCATTTTTACGTGCTAGGTGTGTCTCTGCGCTTCCAGGTGTGTGCGGTTTGGCTTAAAACTCATCCCGCCGCCGTGTGACATCGCTGTAAATGTTCCGGGAGGGGAAACAAAAGCGTTAGAGAGAGACACAAGTGTCTGTGCATCACCTGTTTGACTTCTCTGCCATTGCAATGCTGAGCCAGATGCATGCCCGGTGCGCGTTCTTCTAAATGGCATATGTATATTTTAGGCAAGTACAGAGCAATTGAAGCTGAGGGTGATGGGGAGGGGGTCAAAAAAACCAACAAAAGAAAACAAAACCAAAACCGTACTGTAAACTGATCTGCAACTTTTCAGTCACATAATTTAACTGCACGCTGATTTTGTTTTAGCAGTCTTCGTCACGGATCGAGGCAAGTTTATGTGCACAATTGGGCTTGCAAATTGCTAATCTCGCACTGACTTTGCCTCTCAGTTGGGCATGGTTACCTGGAGAGCTGTGGTATCAGCACTGTCAGAGCATGCTCCGGTGGGGAGATCGGGTGTGTTCTATTTTTAATACTATTTAATGAAGATGCTTCTCACTCTGCAATATACGAAGCATAATGGAAGAGCAGAGCGATGATTGGTTATGGATACTGGAAAAGGAAAAATGCAAAGGTAAAAACGGAAATCCCTCAAATATTTCTATTGCATTAATGAAAGAAAATGCAGCTGTGCAGAAAGGTGATTGATTAACTGATTTTAAGTTGAAGAGTCTTGTGGTGTCTAGGATGATTTTTTTTAAAAAATGTTCTTTTCAAAAGTTGCATGAAGCAAACTAGATAGATTATTTTGTGCCATTGGTAAATCCGATTCTGTGTTGGCATGCTTAAGTTGAAGAATATGCCATTTTAATTTTTTTTTTCAAATAGTGAAGTATCTCATAGTGGGGTAGCGCTAAGGGACATCCTAAAAATCATTTATTTTTTTCTTGTGATAACCAATTTTTATTATTAACTCTATTTACATGCTTATTGGTAGCCTCCTGAAGCGGGAGTTTTGAGTTTTTATTCCTTGCAATTAAGAGTTAATTCAGTTGATATTAAAAATCATTGTTGCATGCAATGCTCACAGAATGCAAGCGGCTGTAAATCTCTTGGGCAGTGTAAAGGAAAATACCTATAGATAACTACAGTGGATGCCACTTGGCGAGATGCGTGGAGATACTTTTGAAAGCTGCCCTGTTTAGTTCAGTGTACTTGTAGTCAGAAATGTGTTTATTAGCTGTTTGCAAGAATCTACGCACTTAGAATCATGTAGAGAAACTCGCCTTGATTAAAGATGTCTTCTGTAAAACAACTGTGTTTTCTCTCTGTTGTTTGCAGTTTTACAGGGTGGTGGTCTAAGAAACAGCTGAGCACCCCTCCTGCAAAATCCTTTTTCAAGCAGTTATTTCTTTCTGCTGTGTGCTAGTCCTTTTGACTGCCCCAGGGCTAAGTGTGCAAGTGAGGATTGCTCAGACGGGTGTTACACCAGATCGTACCCATGAAGGAAAAATTACATAAGGTTGATGAGGAAATGCAAAGAGATTTTTAACACAGGTGTAATTAGAGTTCTCAGAGAGGGAGAAAACAGTGCAAAAGTAACTTTGAAACTTCATCCTGTTGGAGTAAAACTGTGGGCCAAATCATGTTTTCCTGATGGTGCTGCTTTTCCTGTGGGCTTTACTGGGGTTATTTGCATGATTACCGTAACTGGACTTGGCCTGATAAATCACTGTTATTAAACAGAATTTCTGGGAGTACATAAAAGAAACCTAAGAAGTTCTAAAATCCGCTGCGCTCTTGACTTTCTCCCGGGTTATGGTTTTGAATAACTAACTTTAAACTTGGAATGAGTAGGGGGGAAGAGAAGTATACTAATTCTAGGATGGCTTACTTACAGTCTGTCTTGCCTCCTGTAGGCATTGGTCTCAGTGCAGTCAGTGGGAGCTTTAAAATTGGCTCCATGGTTTTATCAGAGCCAAAGACAGACACGGGGACAAATTTTCAGCAGCTGTAAATTGATGTAGTTTCATTGGTCTTAAGAACAAGTGTAGACTTACACCAGCTGATGGTAACAGCTCTCTGCTTATAACATACAGGCTCTGTAACTTGCACTGAATGGTGTTACCAGTTTTGATGGTGTTAATTTCAGAGTAGGGAAATTATTTTGGCAGACTGGCAAATCCTTGTTCATAGGGACTACTCACAAATGAGCGACTTGGTCCAGTGAGTGCGCCCAGCTTAATTTCCTTGATAAATTTTAAAGACAGTTTGTAAGGTACATGATTATTTAAAGGAAATGCTATTCATGTTAAGTAATCTCTTCAAAAATTTCATTGAAGATTGGCCAGTTGAGAAGTAATGTAACTACCATGCAATAAACTTGCAAAATCCATTTGTCCCCTGCTTATTCATTTATTAGATTTGAAGTTCTGTATTAATGTTCTTAGCAGGTAGTAAGTCAAGCACATGGGTCCCTTTTTCTTCTAGAAGATTGAAACATTCATCAAACAAGTAATATATGGCAAAGACTCTGTGCGTTCCAATGGAGAGCACTTGATTCTGAAGATTTAAAATACTGTGTATGAATATCTGTGTATCTGTGTGGTATCATGAATTTCTAGGACACATTCTATTTTGATGACAAACTGCAATCCAGGTAAGTTAGATTTTCCCCAATTAAGGCCGGGTAAATTGAATTGCAGATAAATTATGCAAACCATGTGAGGTCATGCATCTAGTTTTTGACAGTCATCAAGTGAGACCTGTTCCGCTCTCCAGGCTTATAACTGTGTCACCCCTGGATGCTAAGTCTCCCTGATTGATTGCTGGTGTTTGTTTTGTTTTCTAATTTTTCCACTTGATACATGAAATGCTGAATTTCAGAAACATGTAGATAAAAATAAATTCACGTGTTTGTTTGTAACTATCGAAGTATTTTATTTTTACGTAGTAATTTAATGGTAAACCCTTCTAGCAAGGAATTAACTTCAGAATAAGTGCAAATAATGACTCATGTCTGGTTTGTTTTGGTTTTTTTTTAATAAATTAAACCTGCCTATAAATTAATGTAGACATACTCTTTACCGTTTGTGGGCAGGATATGTTTTTCTTGGGGTCTTTCTTAAGAAGGAGGCTTAAACCCAGATTGGAATAACAGCTGCTATGGCTTGCCATGAGTATGCTGCTGGTGTACACACACACACACACACAGAGTTTTAGAGAAATAAAAAAGACATGACACTATAAAACTACAATACTTTCCGTTTTAATTAAAACTGTATTTTTTTAGTAAATAACATCTATGATGAGTTCTTGCCAAGTAAGTCCTCATTTGTCACTGCAGGTCCAGACTGCTTAGTTGTAGAACTTTATAGCTGCTTAGATGTTTGAAGTAACTCTAGTTTTAGATGTCGTGTTTTCTCATGTGGTGGTTTCACAGTAGGCAAGCTGGATGATGCGTTGTCAATGATCCTATGTGAGAGTGCTCCCTGTATGCCTTTATGTTTTTCCATAGTTCATCTTAGTTTATGAGAGCACATACATAATCTGTATTAACACTTAGTGTGTGACACAGGCAGTCCAAAGATACAAATTGGATTAATTCCAGAGGAAGGGCACTGGAGCTCTGTGTCAGCTTTAGGGAAAATGCCCCAAGCAAACACTTCCATAATGTCCTGCCACAGCTGCCCTCTTCTGCCTGGTCATAATGTTGCTGGTATTTACTACGTCTTCCTTTGTCACTGTTGTATTTTCCAGGCTTTCAGGTAATCCACCATCAGTACACTTCTTGGTTCCTTGGAAAAAGTTGTTGCGGAAAAGGTCTCTTTTCATTCAAATGTACAATTTTTTAGTCACAGCGTGGGATCTTTAAACTGTGTTCTATCGTTCTAGAGTCCTAAATAGGTAATGAGCTGTTAATGAAAATGATAAATCGCTTTTTTTGTCCTTTTTTCCCTGGCTATTACACGTAACTTCCCTGTTACTGAGAGGAAAAAGCAGACTAAATGCACAGAGAAATACATAAACAAGGAGTAAACAAAATTGCTTTTTACAAGAGTGAGTTCATGATGACTGTTTAGATGAACTAATTGCAGCTGTGGTAAACATGGCCGAAAGAAATACTGAATAGATTGTTCGGTTAGTGCTGAAGGAAGATACGAAGTGTGAGAGAGTGATAATGTCGTATATCATGACTAAGCTGAAATGCAGAAGGCATAGTTAGGCAGTGACAGCTGGGAATTTGAAATTTCTGATTTGGATATCCAATGACTTTATGAAGCAGGGGGTTTAGAGTACTTTCTAGTTACTGGCAATGTAGGGAGGCAGTAACCATGTAAGATTGTTTTTAGGGCAGACATTCACATAGCATATGCTGAAGTATGTAAGGTGAGAAGTGCACTTTTATAAGTGAAAGAAAATTTTCACAGGGAAATTGGGACACTTATGAATCAAATCAGATGTCTGATCTTGATCTTTTAAGGCCAAGAGTCGCAGATAACAAAGAGTAGTTAACCATGAGAAAGTTTTTGTAATTTAATGCTTTTTGCTGTATTCATAATTTAGTCTTGAACAATACCATGATTTATTTATGAGCTGTTTATGCAGCGCCTGTGTTAAAATTCTAGAAGCTTAGTAACGACTTCCAACTGATAAAACGGCCTTTTTCCAAAATTGGATGCCTGCAAGTCAAAGGAAAGCTTAAATGGTCAACAGGATGATGTGACAAAAAGTAGCAATTAAGAAAAATCCCAGAAAATATTCCCACACCCCCTCCCCCACAAGTAAATGCTCTCGGATTTGATTTCACAAAGGTTTTGTCTTCTGTTTGCAATTTATGCTGAAACATAAAAATCAAAAATACACAAATCACCTACTTTCAAGCTTCTGTTTATCCCAGTTTTTACAGCCATGCAGCAGTGATTTTTACTGGATTAATAAAATCATCAGAGCCAGTTTTATGTTCTAGGATTTGAACTCTGTCATCAAAAGCATGCCTGAACAGCTAATAATTTCGTCAGTAATTAATCCTCCTGCAGTATTTGTCTTTTTATTGCCTCATGAGTTGAAGTCTTCCTGTGCCTTCAATACTGAAAACATTTTGGAAATTTTCGTCATTAAATACCAGAGTCAGGTTGTGCTGCTTTTCTTCACAGGGAGTGCATGCATCTTGGGTTTGGTGACCTGCAGAGCTTCTCGTGGTGTAATGCTTTTTTTACTGTGAAGAAAGTTATCACAATTACTTCCTGCGTAAAGAGGGATGGCAAGGCTTCTCAGCACAATGAAGCTGATGAAGATAAACTGCAGTGATTAGAAGCATTTTATAAAAACAGTTAAATTATTATTAATTAACATGAAGTATTCAACAATATATTTGATTCAATGGGAAGTTTTACTGGGGAGCAAACTTCAGTGGTATTGATGCCCTCATGTGAAATAGGTACAGCATGATGTTCTTCTGAAGAATGTGCCTACTTTGTGCCTTTTGGGTGTTTGTGCCATTGAGCTTTATTTGAAGTGCATGAAAGTAAATCATAAATTGTGGTGGTTCAAGCTATACCTTGAGGTTTTTCCGTTTTCAAGTGACTATTCCGTTTCTAAATACATTGCCATTGGCATAACATTTAGAACAGTTTAAATGAGGCTGCTTAATGCATTATAAAGTATTTGTCATGGAGTCAGAAATATTTATGGTGTCATAAAAGCTTTAAGAGAAACACATCAAATAAATTGGTCCACTCTAAAGGCTCACTACAGATTTTAATGTAAGCCCGGGAAACGTCTGATAGCTTTATAATTTGTGTACTTTATAAACCATGAAATCTGAAGTGAGAAGGTCTGACTTTCATGCTTTCAGGTTTTGTTCCTTTAGGAAAAATTCAGAGCTTTCTTCTACAAAACAAAAAAAAAGAAAATTCTGAACATTGATCTAAAAGGAAAGCCTAACGAGTGACTTAGGGTATCTTAAAGTGCTGTATTTCATAACACGTACTACTGTTAGCGTCAGGAAACGCTAACAAAACTCTGTTTGATCCAGGTAGGGTTTTTGGGGAAGCTTTAACTCATCAAAAATGAGCATAAGTTGGAAAACATAATGTATTTACCAGCTTTATGTGTCTCAATATGCTTTTCCATTACAGTACAGCAGTCTGTTCTGCAATTGAGCAGCAAAATGGAGTGAACTCTAGTGACAAGAACTATGGCAAACAGCATAAGAATCCTGTTAGATACGGAAGACAATGAATTATTACTGAGGGATAATGCAGCTTTTGTTTAATCTATGCACTGTTGAAAATGACTGCATTTGAAATAAGTCCTTGAATGACCTGCTTCTTAAAGTAGCCCTCTCAAAATCGGTGGCTGAGACACAGGAGTGGTGGGGTAAGGGCGTAGTGGAGGATTAGTGCCAGTAGTACTACTTGTGATGTGAAATCAGGTTAAGGGGCATCAGAAGTAGGAGGACAGCAAAGGGAAGTAGGACTTTCAGGAGATATTCCTTGAAGATTAAGTAATTGGAATTTTGGATAATGCAGAGAAAATACATAGATGTGTAGCCTCTTTTCAGTATCATTTGTTTTCTGATTAAAAAAAAAATAATTTCTTATGCATGTGTTGGGATGCCTGTCTTTGCATGGAGTATCAAGACAAAATGACTACTGCTCTGCAATCACACCTAGTCTCCCAAATCTGAGGTTGCAGGGGTTGTAAATGATCCATGTCTTCTGATTTTTGCTGTTGCAGAATTGCTCCTCTCTGCCACCTATCTGGCAGGAGAGAAAGGAAGATAACAAAATTGTTGCCAAGGTCTGAGGGCATCTCCACAGCAGTGGGCTAAGATGGGATTTCTTAGCCTGACTTAATGTCAGTGTAAGAGGCTGGTGGGTGAGTCTTGGGGAGATATGCAAGATCCTGGACTCTCTGGTATGTAGCCAGTTCTTCCATGAGAATGAACTGGTTTCTGTCCTTGGTTGCTCTTCTCTTGGCATGGGAGTACCTCATAAGTTAGTCAGGTATTTACTGGAATAGCGTAATGTGCCATGTGACAACATAAATCCCCACCTTTCTGTAAAGGGCTTTCTGTTAATGGAGAAGGATTGGCAGGAAAGAGCAAACTGAGACACAGATCTCGATGCAGCATTTTAGCTGCCTATGGTTCTGCTGCCGGTAACCGTGTAGGCATGGTCGTGGGGCTGTGCTTCCACAGACACCCTGTCCACTCGTTCTTTTGTCGTGATGGTTTCCGCAATGCGGGAGGAAGATGCGGCAAGCACCTACCTCTTTCAAAGCCCACATATTTCTTTGATGTGTTTGTTACTCCTCAGGTTTTGTTTTTTTTTTTTTCAAGAAGTAGAACAGAGAACATAATTCATACTCACAAAGGCTAATTACAATTTTTCCTCTACAAATAATTTCTTAGAGAGCTGGTTGTTCAAAGAACTGCTGCTAACTGTTTTCTGCGCTACTGTTATGCTCAATGTCCAGGCAACGAGTGTCGAAATGTAGATTCTTCTGGCACCCATTCCTGTTTGTGTTTGTTTGATAACATAACACTCGCGTCACATCTTTATTAATGTTGTCAGGCACGTCAAAACCGTCTGTAATAAAACTGCATCAATAGAAGAGCATGTCAGAAAATGTGACAGTAAAATATTGGCACTTCTTAACAAAATTTCTATTGATTAAACAGCACAATTTCAATGTGTGAAAAAACGTAATCAGTTCTAATTGTTTCAGGACTTTGAAAGCAGCTCCTGTAACCCCTGAGTCTTTGACTTGCCTATAAAATGACAGCAGACTGAGCAATTCAGTGGTATATTATGAGAAAATTCCATGGCATGGGAATGTGTTTGCTAGGTTTGCATTGACTGAGATCACAACAAAAGAGGAGCATAAGTGACCTACGTATTTCTGGTGCATAGTTGAATATTCTCCTGGAATCTGTCATTTATTACCTACACTCAGTAGTTGGAATGAGGCTGGCATATGATACGGTAACATACCGGTGGTCCTCAGAACATCAGCTGCATGTACAAGTAATTTCAGTGTCTATTCACTGCCAGACAGATGATTTTAGTAAAAGGAATTCGGGGACTTTGTTCTTGACCTAAGATGGTTTATTTTGGGACTGGTAACTTGAGGTAATGTTGTATTATAAACTGGAAAAATGGAGATCATTTCAAGTAGCTTTGCAGCCTCAGCAGAGAAAATACGAAATATGGAGGGGAGCTAATGTTGTATTATTTTGTCAAAGCTGAGTGTGTGAAGTAAAGCTTACTGAAGTTACTAGATTTACTACATCCTTAGGTGTAACATAGACAAAGGATTTTCCTAACAATCAGTCCGTAGCCCTGATTTGTAGCTTGCTGAAAGTGCAGGAAGATAAATATTGGAGGAATTCACTACAGTCCCAATATAAACCCTTTTCTTGCTCTGCTTCTTAATACACATATTTCAAGCAGTCATTGGCATGGATGTCTCTGCCTCTTTTGTGGCTGTTCTGACACTTGCATCAGTTGTCTGTATTCTGCTCCATATATTGTCTGGCCATTCTTCATACTGAGCCTTTGCTTTTTTCTGAGTTGTGCCCCTTCACTTTGTTGAACTGACCCTTCTGGCTTTTCTTGGGTTTTTATCATTTGCTCACATTTTCCAGCTTTTTTTTTTCTTGCCTTTTTCTATGTCAGTTACCTGCCCCTGTTTGAAAGAGTTGAAACCTTTGATTTAATTGTCATATAGTACTGCAATTTTAACAACAGCCTACCTTGGTAGATTTTTGGACAGTAAGTTTATAATAAACATGTTACATAAAGCATACTTTCATTATTCAGAATATGCCAGTTCCCAGATCTCTTGGACTTTGTTTTGGTATCTCATAAGGAGGGAGTGCCAACAGGTCTGATTGCATCTGTGAAACAAAAAGTTTTGTGGTGAAATCCAGAAGACCCTGTGCTTTTAAGCTTCATGTATGCAACTCATACTGGTATATCTGGGTCCCTTTGGGGCCTCCATCCAAATTCAGTAAGCTCCATAGAACTGTGTGTATGTTTGATGCGCCTAGAAAATGTTGTGTCCTGTACTCTCCATCTATTTATTTAGCTTATTTTGGTTTTCCGAGATTAGTAGTATTTTCAATAAATTTTTGTCAGTTGCCTAGAAAATAAAGTGTAATGGAAATGACCCAAACTAAATACCTTTGACAAGTGTGTTTGTTGTCAAAGACTTACGTGTTGGCTCTCTGACCTTTCAGATGGACTTCTATGTTGTGAGCACTACAGCACCTAAAACGTTTTGTTGGATGCAGTTTTCTGTGTTACTGGGTTGTACAATGAAAAGAGGGGAAAATGACTGGAGTTCTTACATATGGAGAATTATTTTGTATTTCATGTCTGTACGCTTCTTGAATAAGCTTGGAAACTGCACCAAAAGCTTAAGGTTATATATTCTTCTTGTATCTCTGATAATCAGTATGGCATGGCCACAGATCCTGGTCAAAACTGGAGGAAACTGATTAATTGTAAAGAATATTACCAGCTTAGACAACTAGCTGTCCACATTTGGGGATCTCTACTAAATACATAATCCATATATATTTTTGTGAAATGCATGCTCCTTCTAAAGGTAGAAGTAAAAGAACTGTTGGCTGAGATTTCTCACTGCTGTGTTTGAAGGAACGTGGTTTGCTACCATCATCTGAAAGCTGAAATTTATTTTCTCCTATATTTTATTTCTTTTTTTTTCTTTTTGCTGAGATATAGCAGGAGAATTGCCTGTATTCAGCTGCCAATTATGGATTTAATTCAGTTATTTGTTTTTCAGTAATCTCATTGCCATTAGTGCCTAGTTTACTAATTGCTTGCTGTACTCTGTCAGTTTATTATGAAAGTAACAGTCTGAAATGAAACTTAATAAAGAAATGATGGCAGCAGTCTGAACAGATGATGTATAGTAGTTATAAACTGATTTTTTGTTTCTTTTAATGGGTTAATTTCCAGACTGGTGGACAGTCAGCTCTGTTGTCTCTCAAGCAGCATGAATTGAAGAAATCTCTTACCATTTAAACACAAAATTCTGTTGTGTGGAGTCATTCCATGTTTGAGAGAGATGTCATGTTAACAGGCTGTTTATTCCACAAATAATGGTGCCTATGCTTTTCTCAATGTCCTTGGTGGTAATTTAATTCTTGAATTCAGTTGTTTGCCAAGGAGATGATTTGTGATTTTAAAAAGCATGAGTGTAAATGTCTGTAGTACCACAGACTTGGAATGCAGTGAGAGGGACTATTTTTTTCATATAGCCTAGGTTTAAGTTGACTGACTCTTGTTTTTATTGACTTAATTCTCTAATCTTAATCCTTGGCAAATAAAGGCATGAAAATATTAGCCCATATAACCCTATTGCTGCAACTCAGAGAAATATGCAGCCGGATCCTTTTTCTGTAGCGGGAGGCCGGTATGGCAGAAGATCCTTCCAAAATGTGCATCCACGTATTTTGTGGACTCCTAAGTTCAAGATCTGGCATTTGTATTTCTGAGCTTGGAATTTTCCCCAAATGACTGCATTATCAGTCTGCTGCTCAACTGCCTTTGCAGTGCAGTGGATAGGAAATAACTGGATTGCATTTGGAAAACAGAGAGGCATAATGCTTGTTCTCATTTTTCGGCTAAATTCGGTCGTTGAAATGGGTGAACTCCTGATATATGGTAGGGGAAGTTGCTATAAAAGTAATGTTAATTGCGTTACAAAGTTACATTCTTCAGCCCAGTAGCATGACTGTAGATGCAAAATGCAGTCTTGATCATCCCCACTCTTGTGCTCACTAGTGTCAGCTAAATGAAGCAGAACTTTATTGTTGAAAACTTTTTTTTTTTGGCTGGCATTTCTGTAAAAGCAAGAAATGGGAAATACCAACAAGCAAATTCCCAAGCTTAAGATGAGGAGGATGGCACTGGGATATTGCTAGTGCCTGGCTGTGAAGTCTGTGCAAGAGGAGCTGGGCTGGGAGTGGTCATGGGCCACTGGAGGGAGACCTGTTTTTCTCAGCCCTGCATGGGCTATAGGTGATGGATGTGATGGTCATAAAATGCCTGTTTACTTCAAGAAGGAAAAGGAGACCCTTTTATAAGCTGGCTCACTAGTCTGCCAAGAGAGGATGTGTTCACTGAGTCCTGAGTGGAAAAACAGGGCTGCTGCCTTTTAAAGTATTTTGTGGTGGTGTCAGTGAAATACTATGACATGTTTGGTGGGTTTTGTTGGGTTTTATTTCAGGAAGGGAAAGATTTTCAGTACTTCCAAATGCCTGTCTGAGGTTATTTAGATAATCTGGGGTTATTCTTTTTCAGTGAAGGCTTTTAGTAGTCTTTAAGTCTTTAAAAGGGATCTTTCTGATAGTGGGAATAGCTACAAATTCAAGTGCTACAGATAGTGTAAGTTGATGAGTTGTATGGCATACTAATGTCCTCACAAAAACCACCAGCTTTCCCCAAAAATACCTTTTCCAATAGCAAAAGCAGTTAAATGGGGGTATTGTGAGTGAGTAGCATGAAGCTTTTTCAAGAGGAGAATGGTCTGCCATGAGACAGTAAGTTGGAGAAAGATATGAGAACAATAAAAATTCCCATTGTTCAAGTTTTTCTTTTCTTTTTTTTTTTTTGTTTGTTTGTTTTTTTTGGGTTTTTTTTGTTTTCTTCCAAACTTAATCCAGCACTGAATTTCCCTTCCTCATGTTCAGCTTTGAAAAGCATGGATGTCCCTCTGGAAGGAGAATAGGCAGCCGGCCATCTCTCGTCACTGTGAAACTTTGTAAGAAAGATTATTTTGGGGAGTGAATAGAGGAAGAAAACAATATGAAAGGAATTGCTTTTAAACAAAAGATACACTTGTGTCGTCATTTGCACTGCTTAATGAAAAGTAAGCTGTCCAGCCTTTAACTGCGGTGACCCAAAATATGTCTGTACAGTATGCTGGCAGCTGTATAATGTGGTAGGCAGTGAGGATAAAAACCATGGTATAAATGAATAGTTCCAGCAAGGCTTTGGAAAACACTGGGAGTGAGTTCTAAGTCGGGTAATGAAAGGAGATTTGAAGTGGAATTGAACTGATTGCCCTTCCTGATTGCAGTGTTCAGCTTGCATTGATACCCCATAATGTCCTGCAGTCTCGAGATAGCCCAGAGTAAAGCTTCTCCTTGTAAGTGAGATATGAAGAGATGGTTTGAGGAGTGGAGTCAGTGCTAATCAGGCTAGTAAAAGAAATGTGGAGAATAGCAGTCCACTTTCAGTACTGCATTTGTTGTAAATAACTAAAATGCCATCACATTACTGTTTGGATGCTGATGTGGTTGCCTGTTTTTCCCCATCTTTATTGTCAGTTTTATGGTGCAGGCTTGCACGCTGCTTATTTCTTAGTTCATTTCTCTTAGGAGGTAGTGAATCTGAGCCATTATTATAAATGACTTGTAAGTGCTATTTCAGTCTAGTGAGATTTATAACAAAATGGATCCTGTAGACAGAGTTTTGCATAAATAAAATCATTTGTCTTGCTCTTTCACTTTCCTACCTACTATCTTGTAGTTTCTGAAACAATTTCATCTAGAGGCTGCACTTAATTGTAATATGCTTCAGGAGGTCATACAAAAGAAGCATAGAAAGTTTTTCCTGGTTGTTACTACTGTTTTAAAAAACGCTGATGCTTTAGGTTTGTTATTATGTGCCCTACGTCTTTATGTATCTGGGCAAAATAATGTTTTTAAATACCCTTCAGTTTTGTTAGTGACTCATTTTCATGCACAAGCATTCACTGACTGCCACAGAAGTGTCTGTTATAAAGCGGGGCACTGGAGAATGGAAGGTGCTGGAGAATCATGGACATGTATCTGGGAATGGGGGTCCTGGTTACCCATCTTGCTGTTGTTTTGACCAACTTCATTTCTTATTTAACCTCTGTATTCCTCAGTGTCNCCCCAATTAATTAGAGAGGATGGCATTTTAGAGCCTTTTATTATAATGAAGCACAATAGGAGTATTAACTTTGCCTCTGTTTGGCTTATATTGGCATACACAATCAAGTTATGGTAACTTCACAAGTTACCTCAGTCACAGTTGTTTGTGTGCAGTCCTGCAGTCTGCAGCAAAATTGAAGATCCTCCCTTTCCTTTTGCTGCAGTTACTCTCTGCTGTCACTGTTGGGTATTACAGACTTTATTTACTAGTTCTTTTCCAAACAAATAATGTGTCCACATGTTTCTGTTTCAGCAGGTGATAATGTTGAAGAATTTGAACAGGTACAAATAAATGTAATTTGAAAAATAAAGTCTTAACCATATGAAAATTTAAGAGTTTTAGTACTGGAGACACAACTTGAAAGAATTAATAGATTTCTTTCAGCTGGTTTATTTTCTATTATAAGTCTAGAAACATGTGCTTATATATAGCATATATTCAGGGTTAGCTCTAGCCAGGATAGATTTAAAACAAAACCAAAGAAACCCCCCCACCATTGATTGAACCTGATGATAAATACAAGTAATTAGAACATGTCCAAAACCGCCAGATTTAAGTGGTGCAGACAGCTGTCACTTATGTAGGGAGCTTTTTATTTTGCAAGTCAAAGTTTAATAGAGAAAACATTTTGAGGGGGAAGCTTTTGAAAAAGTTACAGAGTAGACATGACCTGTTTTGTTCTAGGCATATGAATCCCCCTCTTGTGCCTTTATTTTGTGTAGAATGTTTATAAAAGGTCATCCCCTTTTAGTAAGCAATAATAATTTATAATCCCCTATGCTAAGTTCCATTCAGTCTTTAAAACCCACTAGTTCTGAGACAGCTGTGATTCTAAAATAATCAGTATTGAAATTGGAATCTTTATTTATCTGTTTTATTTTTGGAATGTAAATATTTTTTGCAACAGCTTTTTCAGGGTATCATGAAAATGTATATTGTAATGATTGTGTAGGCATGTATAAGCATTTAATTGCCTTCTTCTGCATCTGTGTGTGGACTTTGTAACTTATATTTTGAGACTATTACTTTGCATTAGAAGCTATTATTTCTCCCTTGACAGGGTTTTTCAGGAGGCTGGAATACAGAAGTGACTTAAAACCAGGTGTTGTCTGGTTTGCTGGGCTCTGTATGTGTGAGAGGTCCTGGCTTTTACATTTAAACCTTCCACTGGCTTCCACTATGGCATCACAGTTTCACTCTTGGATGTGCCTGGACATCACGGAAGTTTGTGACTGAGACAACCAGTTTTTCATGTCACTGACTTGTACATGTAGCTTTTGCTTAAATCGGTGGCTTTTAGATAAAAAATTAAGTTTGCTTCCTCCTTAGTATTTTTTTTTATAACCACTCCATGCCATAAGTTTCAGGCTTTTTTACAATCTTTCTCAGTGCTGCTCTAGGTTCATTTTGAGGAGTAGCTGTACAACAGGTACCCTCCTTTGTGCTGGAGTTTGCATCCTGTTTCTCTGCCTATCCACGGAGGTGCCAGCCATGGATGAATGGCTGGAACAAGTGTGTTAATTGTTTTTTGCTTTTTTGTGCTCAGCATAGAAGAAGGGTTTAATTTAAACCAGCAGTTATCCTTTTTCTTTCCCAGTTGCCCTGGAGCATTGTGCTTCTCTGATCTCCAAGTTTTCTCATACTACTGGAAACTCTTCAGTTTTCTTCCAGCTGCGGCTAGCTCCAGTCAGTCATTCTCTTTTTTGTTTTCAGTAATGCTCTGTTTCTCTGTTCTTGAATCCTTTTGAATTTTCTGATACTTCTGATACCATGAGATTACCCATTTCTCACACCTTTGTGAATGAGGGAACATCCCAATGCCTGTTCTGTTTCCCTGTCTGCACAAGAGCAGCTTTCTGGTTATACAGTTCTTTGTTCACGTCCTTAGTAGTTTCTTATGTTGTTGAAAATGTGTAATGCATTTTGAATTTTGGAAAAACAGATTGGCTAGCGGCATAAATTTCAAAGCTAGATTTGTTAATAAAATAAGCCTATGGCAGCAGTAAAACATTAATGTATTTAGCATTAATTTGCTCTTTCAGAAGCAAGAATGACCGATAAAACCCATTACATCAGCCGGAAGAGCTGAAAGACAATTTTTTCCTACTATGGTGAAGTATAGATTGAGCTACAAACTCTGTTGTGTTGGGTTTCTGATTGTCTGACAAAAACATATATCCATTGTCTGAGCAATTGAAAGTAAACGTTCATTCAGTAAATTTATACATAGACTGTGTCAGAAGCATAAACAGTCTTCCATGCATGTCACTATCAGTCAGCACAGGTGTTTCTTTAGGACTTCATGCTGCAAAAAAATTTAGGTCTGATCTGTTAAAACAGTTGTGAACAGTTAAGTGTTAAATTGCATGTGTTTGTCAGTGCTTACAGGATGTCACTACTCATTTGCCCCAGTAGGATGATACTCAGCTGACCTTAGCTTCCACAAAACCATGTGGAAATAGATGCAACTGCAGTCTAAGCAAAAATAAAAGTTGTTTTACCTTGTTTTACTCATACCCAGGTTTCTTGTATGGATACACAGGTATGTTTATACAAGTAAGCTTAGCTGTACTTTCCTGCTGTCAAATTTTTACATTCACTGTGGTCGTGAGTAGTAAAATAGAGTGAAGAGAGAAGGAAAACATAAAAATGATCAGGTTAAATTTAACCAAGTAAACTAATAGCATTTCTGTTTCTTAAAAAATATGTGTACACACCAGTTGCACACATGTAATTGGTGTTTACCAAAAAACCCAAAAAAACCCCAAAAAAACCCCCAAAAAACCCCAAAAAATGAGTATTGAAATACGACTTTCCATTTAAAAAGAAGGACCCCATCAGGTTGCTTTGTTTATTTATTTTCTAAAGATAGTCAAAGCTCCAAATTATCAGGTAAACATTCAGTAATTTCACAAAGCTGGGGCAGTAAGAAGTGTCCAAATTTTGGGAGGGAAAGAGATTTGTAAGTTTTATGGTACATCCTTGTGATCAGGCTTCCCCAAGAGACAGTCTGTAGAGGAAAAACAAATTTACTCCCTTCAGTTCCTATAGAATCTCCTAAAGGACCAAGAAAACAAAAATGTGGTGGTTGTAAGGCTTGTTACCATTCCCATTTCACATCTGGAACCAATAATCTTTAATTTTGGAAGCAAACCCAGAAACAATGAAAGAAGGCTCCAACCTGAGATACTCTCCTGGGAGCTAATTTTGAGTTTGGAACATGCTCAGAGAAGTGCTTGGCAGAAGAACTAAAGACCATTGAAAGAAGTTTTATGTTGTGTCTCTTGAAACAGAAATAAATTTAATGTACTTAAATTATCCCTTCAGACCTCAAGGTCTGTATTGCTATGTAATTCTTTTCTTTTCTCTCTTTTCTTTTCTTTTTTGTTTTTTCCTCCCTGTTGTGAATTGCCAGAGATTCCAGCTAGGTATATGAAATTTGTTCTTTTAGTGGTTCACATGCTTGGACTGGTACAAATATTTAGCATATGAAGTCAACAAGCCTTTTTCATAAGGGATTACAAAAACTGAAGAAGAGTATGTGAAGGACAATTATGCTGACATTTTTACTTTGAGAGAATTTTAGAAAGTTGTTAAAATGCTTTGTCATATTTTGGTTAGTTTTATCAGGTCACTCACGCAAAATCTTCAGTGTTTGTATTGAAATGAGAAGAGCTTTGATTTCAGTAGAAGAAGGCAGAGCATTTTCAGAATAGAAGGAGGTAAGCTGATCTCGAGGCCCCTAATATTATGTGTGTAATACATGGTTGGAATTACAACCCACAGCCACACAGGACTGTGGAATGGGAGGGTTGCATCAGTAGCTTTGCCAATCACAACTTCAGCTGGAATACTGTTAATTCTGCTGTGGCAAGGAGTCAGTGCAGTCTGATACGTCAATCAATTGTTACAAGATACTAAATGTTCGCATACTGAGAAAATGACTTCCACTGAAATTGAAACAGGTTTCTCGTATTGCATTTGAACCCTTGGCAATCCCCAAAAAAGTGGCTATCCAGAAGTTAAAAACTTGGGATATCTTTTTTACAGTTCAGATGATAATAGTGAGGCATGTTGATAATGAATGGAAAGGAAAGAATATCCTCTAGAGGAGGTCTTCTAGCAGTGTGTTCTTTACCAAGGGCATGCAAGTTATTTTGCAGTGCTCCATGAATGATGCTTGGGACACCCAAGTGTATTGTCATTTTCCAGGGATTAGCCTATTCGTTGTTAAAATGCCTAGCGGTGGTCCTCTCCAAAAACAGGGAAACTGACTCTCTTGATCATCCCTGCTCTTCGACTTCGTGCTTCAGAAGTTTTCATGCTGAAAAACCCCTTGAGGAGGGAAACAAGTGTTACAAATTGTTTTAAAATACTGACTCTAGCCTCCCTTATGAAATATCCATAAGAGTTATATTTTGCAGTTGTGCTTAGAGTTTACACCAAGATCCATCTTCCCTTTTTAGTCCCACAGGCTGAAAAAAGGGTCCTTCACATTGAACAGGCATAGGTGTTTTTAAATAATACTGACTCTAGCCTCCCTTATGAAATATCCATAAGAGTTATATTTTGCAGTTGTGCTTAGAGTTTACACCAAGATCCATCTTCCCTTTTTAGTCCCACAGGCTGAAAAAAGGGTCCTTCACATTGAACAGGCATAGGTGGGAGGCAAATTGAGAAATAGAGGCAGAGATCCACATTCATGCAGCCAGAGCATGGGAGACATGCATTTGTATCATCAGGGTTTTATTTTTTCAAGAAGGTAAGTCACATCCTTCCTAACAGTGAGTGAGAAGACATTTCTCACTGAGTGCACGCCTTCAGTTTGAAACAGTTATTATGATACTGATATCTTTGTTATGGTATCGATAAACCTAAACATAGTTCATTGATTTTTGGAAAGTTAAAGGATTAAGAATACCTTTCAAATGCCTATTTCACTTTGTGTTTTCTTTCCTGGTTTGTGTTCTTAATACTGCCTAATATTCTTGCCAATACTCTTAGTTCTCAATATCATAAGAGTGTTTTTAGGCAGCTGTGTAAATAGCAAACTAATGTGTCCTGTTTATGCATATGCAATGTACTGAAATGTCAAGATACTTAATTTCTTAGACTGTCCTAAGTATGAAAATGTCTATATGCCAGAGCCTTTGAAACAGTTATATTCTTGTCATGCTCTGATTGTAGCCAGAACATGAGTGATGAAAGACTTTTAGGTAGACATGATAGCCAAGAATCAGGCCTGTCCTGATAATGTATGAAAAATTTTCATTGTGACCTTCTGGTCTCGACAACTCAAAGGAGTGTAGATCAGAATTGCACACAACAGACAGAATATTTACAAGTGTTGGGCTTCTACTTCACTGTTGGTTTTAAAGCCATTGTTGAAAAGATCCATCATTGCCTTTCTTCTGCTACCGCGATTCTTTCTTTGATTTTATAGAACTGGTGACAAATTGGTGATTTTTGGTTAGGTAGGTAAATATTTTGGGACACATTGGTTTTTCTAGAAGTAGAAGTTTTATTAGTCAAAGGAAGTATGTTTCAGGGAGATGGTGGTTTTGGTAGAGTAGGAGGACTGGAACAGGTTTCACTCAGCTGGCACTCAATCAAGTCCTGCCTCATTGTTCCATTCTGAGTTGTCAAGCCACCAGTATGAATGCTGGAGGCTGCTTGCCTATCTCAGTATTTTTCTATTCTGTCGGTGCCTTGGTATTTTGATTTTGTGAGGTCTTAATGCTTCCCAGAATGAAGAATTCCAAGAAGCAAGAAAGACCCTTTGTTGAACCTAGCAGTTGAAATTTGGGCAGTTCTATCAGATAGTATCGTTTAGGAGACCATTAATCTTTCAAATTCTAACCTTTGGTTGAATAACAAAAAAAACGCAACATTAGCCATAAGGTAATATGTGAGCAATTACAGTTGGCAGCCTTTGCACCTGTCTTTGGCTACAGTCACATACAAAAGTAAAGAGCCTCAGATTTTTTATTCCTATTTATCCAGTCAGACTAGAAGTAGGCTAAAATTTGCCTGACTTTACGATGGTAATGGTTCAGATAACGATTGAAAAAAGCCCGATGAAGGAGAAAAAGAAGGAGAGAGCAGTAAACTCCTTCTCTATTCCGTGTTCTTCAATTACACTTCTAAAAGAAAATCTGGGATTTTTTTTATCCTCTTGTGGCTTTGAAATTTGACTTTTCAGAAGCAATAGTGTGTTTGGATACTTTTATTGGAGAAAACAGGCAAAGGAAGACTAATCCAGTGGCAAGAATTTTTTGCTCTTTAATAATTGCTCTGTGTCTAAATGGGTGGGAAACTCGGGGTTGGGGGATGAAATTAAAGATGTAAATACGAAGCTCTTTGAACAAGAAGTGTGTGGGGGGAGGTGGGTTTGGGGGGTTTGCTTGCTTTTTTCTATAAGAATGATCTCCAAAGCTAGAAGTTACAATGATTAGTATTCAGAGTTGTAGTAATACTTAAAGGGTTGGTTGAGTCTTCCTGGTTTAGCTGTTGTGCAGTTTCACAGGCATCGTCTGCATCGAGAAGATGAAATGGGGATGGGAAAGTAATAAACATGCCAACTGAAAAAATAACACACAGCAGCAAATGTCATAAAAGTTACAAGATAATGTTTTTTCATGTGTCGTAGGAAGGTGGGTTAGGCCATAGACCCCTTATCTCACTCCTGGGGATAAAGGAGGGAACATTGCTTCCCTTTGTATTGAATTTCACAGAATCACAGAATAAGCTGAGTTAGAGGGGACCGACGAGGATCTTTGAGCCCAACTCCTGGCCATGTGCAGGACTTGTCCATCTTCAGAAGCCATTGTCACTTGGTATTTTTTTTATATCATATTGTTGTAGACTGAAGAATTTCTTTGTGAATAGAGAAGATCTGGCTACTTTAATAGAAAATGTAAGGTCTTTCAGTTGTCCAAGAGACATAGGCCTTTTCTTGGCTGGCTACACTCGTAACTGGGGACACAAAAAAGGGGATCTAATGGTGCTGGTGTTAGTGCCCATAGCAGGGTAATGCATTCCAGGGATAACAGATTTGCGTGCATGGTGTTTTAAAAGTGGATTAGTGTAAGTACTGGTTTTCCTAATACTCCATGCTCTCAGCTCTTTTTAAATACCAAATTCACTACAGATTTAAATAATTAGAACACACAGAGATGACAATATTCTTCCACATTCTTCTTGTGCGGTTTCCTTGTATCTTTTCCTCCCTCATTTTTGAAACAAGCAGGGAAATTAAGTACCAAAACTCCATTAGTGCTACATTGCAGTTGCGAATGAAATTGTCAGGATGGCTGCTTATGGTTCCCACAACTGTAATAACTAGGCTAAATTGCATAAAAAGTAGAATATAGCAATACGGAATATTCCTTATGACACCTTATGCATGCTGTGGGAACCATCACTTTGAAAATCTTGACTTCTGTGTTTTTAAAATATCTTTTGAAATGTAACATTACTGTATTTCTTTTCCTTTTGCATGAGAATTTTTTTCTGTGCCCACTGGTGATAAAAATCAGGTCATGAATGCCATCCTGACAGCCATGTGAAAAATTCATAGCAACCAGTCCTTCTCTTTTGTTTAATGAAAACTGTTACAAGAAGAAATAAATTACAGTATGCGGTGAAATGAAAAGGCTAAACAGTGAGCTCCATTACAGCCACATTGCATCTCAGTACATTCTTCTAAATGATCTTGGATAAATGTTCTAGAAAAACAGGTTGAAATATTACTTCCATGGCTTACAGACAACTAAAGGGATACTTAAATTGCATTTGTATTCTGCTGACTCCTAAGTGTCGCACCGCTTTGCAATCTAGCAAGCCTTTGGTGTTCGTCCTGCCATACAATTAACAGCTCCTGTGCCAAGGCCGCACCATGCAGGTATCAGGAATGTTACTAAAGCCCTGACCTGAGCAGTAGTAAACCAATGATGAATGTTGAAGCTAACCTCTGCCAGCTGCTATGGCAGCACAGCAAGCCTTGCTCTGTTCACTGGTCCAGTGGTGGGACTCCTGAGCTGTGTTCATCTCCTTTTTTTTGTCTGCTTTCTGTCTCACCTTTCTTTTAATCTGTTTGATTTGGTTCTAATGTTTGAGTGTTTTAGCTGTCAGACAATGAAGACTTCATATGTAACTTGCAGGACCAGGAAGATTGATCTGAGACTGGCCATGTGAGAGTCTGATCATTTCTGTTTAGTTCAAGAAGATAGCTTCATTTTCAGTGTCATTCTTCAGGTTTTCCACCATTATACTCCTCTTATGACTCTCATTTAAATCAAGAGGAGTTTGTATGGAGCAGTAGGATGGTTTATAATCATCAGCAGGGTATTGCATTTGCAATGATTTTGTTTGACTTGCTATAATTTGAGTTCAAGTGCAGAAATTCTGTTTGGTTTTATTCTATTATGATATGAAACTGGAATTTTTGTAAGGATCTGTGATATTTTGGTGTCCAGCTGTCCTTGGAGGCTTATGAATGTTTAAGTGTCTTTATTCTATATTTGCTGTTGTCCTTTATTCTGTATTCTAATTAATAGAATGATGATAGGTGTTTTACATTTTTAGTAGAGATTTGGCTTTCTCCCTGAACATACTTGCCCCATTCTTGTCCCATTTTGGTGCACTAGCTTCCTATATTATTCCTATATCCCTATTAGCTCCAAGCAGCTTCTGTCAAAGTGTGGAGGATTCTGGACAGACACAGATGAAAAAGTATTTCCTTCATCAAACAGGATGCAATCCATTTCATTTGTTAATTATAGTAAAAATGGCAAATTAGACTTTAAATGCGCAGTGCTACCTGAAATGCTTTGGCTTCACAGGTGTTATCTTTGCAGCTGCTGACAATCTTGAATTGGTGTTGGAAGTTGTACCGTGAGAGTAGCTCTGACAGCCACAGCTTCAAGGCTCCTTGTTTATAGGTCAAGATAAGGTGTAATATTAATAAATCCAACTATTTTTATGCTCCTTTACTAGCATGGGGGTACTAACTTGTACATTCATTTTCCATGAGCTGGCTGTCTAACTCAGAAGCTCTTTTAGGAGGACCAAGACTCAGAAGAGGGATAGAAAGAAGAGAAAAATATTACTGCTTGCAGGAGCTTCTGAGGATCAGGGCTTTTCTGGCCCAAATCTTAATTTGAATCAAACCTAGCTTTACTGCTGCTGTTGAGCCTTTAACATATTGGACTGTATGTTGCAATTGCAGGAGTTGCTGGTGGACCTGTGCTTCGTCCCTCCTAAATAATGGATATTTTCTGAAGATGTTACTTTGCTATTTAGAGGACAACCTATAGTGTGCCCACAAGTTCTCTGACAGGAGACAGCTATGTATCTAATTAAAAGTAAATTCCAGAACTGAGCTTACTGCTAGATACCTTATTTTTTGAGATATGCAATAGTTTTATCACCTTCTTTTCTGTTGGACTTCTAAGGGAAGAAAATAAAACTTGTCAGGTTGTTACATATATATAGTACATGCATGTAAAAGCCAGTGCTCATCTGTAAGAGCAGTGAAAAATGACCTGTGCGACACAGAAGCCTAGGCAATAGCAAAAGGAAAAAAGTTCAGCCCAGTTAATCCTGATCAGCATACAGAAACCCAGCTGACAGTCTGGAAGTGTGAGGTTTTAAGGAAAAGAGAGAATGTTGCTCAGAGATACAACTATTTTATTTGAATTATTTTGGAAAATAGCTAAAATATCCAGTGGCTGAAGTTAATATCAAATATATTTTGTTGTAAAATTAGTTTTTCAAGTCCTTTCAAGTTTTTTTACAATATGGCCATAGCTTGTACTGTCAGGTGATTACTCATTTCATCACAAAGAGATGTATCTTATGGTAATAAAAGTTTTGGCATTTTAGATTGGGATTCTTTTCATTTCCGTAATGGAGTGAAAATTTTCACTCAATCATATGGATTTTTTTGAAAGTCATGCATGATTGAAAGTTCGGTGATTCTCTATCAGAGTTGCTAGTGTGTGGTTGTTTGCACTTGCTTCTGATGGTATCTGCTAAAACTTGGAATATTGGTAAGCTTGCTTATAGTCAGCGCCTATACATAACAAGCCCCTGAGTGTTTTAACCCCATTTTGAAACAGAGTATGTTTACTAGGGATTAGGGGCAGAAGGGGAAAGGTAGGATGTGTTTGATTATTTATTTCTTGAAATTAATACTTATAAACCAAATGGCATAATTGTGTGATTTTGAGATATTGTAGCACTTATAATACCATTTGTGGAATAGTTTATTTGCTTGATTCTTCTGTATGAAACTGCAAATCTCTTTCCCTCTTCTCAGTGTCTCAAATTGTACAGCAGATAAAGGTTTTTAATCAGTATTTGGTCAGAAGATTTGTTTTGCTGTAGAGTGTGTCACACATTAAGCAAAACATACAGTAAATTACTTATATTGTCTTTTGCGTAAAGTTCTCAGGCACATACATTTTAACATCAGAATAAAAAGGCATAAATTCTTGCCATTGCTCTTTGACATGTTACAATAAAGGATGCAAAGGATAAGGTTTTTTTTTCTTTTTAGGAAGGGTGATTTGCAAGAAGGATCGCAGTTCTGAGGAGAACTGGGTTTACAGTGACGGGTGGTTACTGACGTGCCCTTTCTCGTAGTTGTGTCATGTTTCATCAGCCTTTGAAAATCTTGAAGGTATCAAAATAAATCATGAGGCTCAAATAACATAGCGTTATATACAAAGAACTAATTAACCAAACTTTCTGTTCTACAGAGCAGGATGGTTTCAGTTCTTGGAAGGGCAAGGTCAGCCTATACTCAAAATATGGTTAAATAGATGAAAAATACTTAATTCACAGGTGAACTTTTAAAAATGTTTAGAGAGAGAAAAAAGAGAGTCACTGGATTATGTGGTTGAATACCCCTAAAATATACATAAACAGCCCATATGAATTTTTAGGTGAATAATTTAGGGCAACTGAAGTTCCAAAGTGCTCATTAAATTCTGAAATCTGAGAGATACCATCTTGAATTGTTACAAAAGTCTTGTCTTTTTCAAAAAAGTTTTAAATGAAAATCTATTTAACAGTCTCATTTAAGGGCCAGAGTGGAACATAGATCTTTAAATACATGGAAATACATCTTTACTTTAAAGAATTTGTAGCATAGAGCTGTCTCTAATATATACCATAAGCAGTAAAGTCTTTACACCTACATTTTTCTTCTTCAAATTTCATGCAATATATTCTGCTCTGCGATTCTGGTGTTGTGCTTGATAATCATATTTTTGTTTTCCTTGATACGGAGTGCAGCAATGAAAAAAATGTGATGATATGGCCATTCTGCAGTGGAAATCAAATGTATTGCAGGCTGTAGAGTTTTGGTCCCACACCTCTCTCCTGTAATTTAAATCCGAGTATTTTTAGATCATTGATGTAGTTAGTGGTTTCTAGTGCCAAGTAAGACAGATTGTTTCACCACAGGTAAATACAATTTTTGATATTATAGGAGTTTTTTTAAAATCATATTTGAACTTCTGGAGACTTCAATCTGTATAACAAGATTTAAAGTACTGGAAAAGCTCGCTGTTTTTGTGATTGTTTTTTGAATGTCCTTTTGGATTAAATATTTTTTTTCCTAGTTTAAATTTAATAGAACATATTCCTTGGAGTCATTGGCTTGAAGATTTGATTTCTTCTGTGTGTTCATTGCTCTTTTATTAGTTTGTGTGTCATGAAGCTTTCTGGCTGGGTGAATGTGGGGTGGCCAATTATATTTTTAACAAAACTGCTTATCTCTCTCATGTCATAATTTCTATGCTGAAAAACACAATCAGACATTGAAATACCTTTTCTGCCTTTTCTTCTGTTCACAATATCACAGGGAGCCTGGAATTGCCCACTGGAAAAGGCAAACATAATGTTGAAACCACAGGGTTTCTGGCAAGATCTTTTCAGAAGCCAAAGCTGCAACTCTGTGAACTGGCATTGCCTGTTCTGTGAACCTGAGCTTCTGCCTTTTCTCTCTTGGCTGTTGTAACTGGTTCTGAAGATGATTTCTTCCTCTTGCTGGCCGTTAGGGTGACAGTGTAAATACCTGATTGGTGTTTCGTAGCTGAATGTCTTTCTTTGTTTCTTCAGCAGTTGGTTGCAGTGTGTAACATATTGTACTGATGCTGCTAAGGAGCAAATGCGGTGTATATCAGTACATATCTCAGCAGGGGTTTTAATATCTGGTTTTTCACATGACAAGGGAGGGGACAAAAGTTATAAAGCTTGATTGCTTTGTTATTTCTATGAGTGAGCATAAGTTGAGGTTATTTGGCACTCCAGTGCTTGGAGCATTGTGCAAAAATGTGTAATGGTTTCATTGGCTTCTATAACAAGCATTTACTCACTAGGCCTTTTGACTTCTAATTTATACTTGTAATTGGCATTTTTCTTAATTTCCTTTTGAAACCATGACAACATAGAGTATTTAATACAATCCATAGCATACTTAAGGCTTCTTTTTTTTTTTAGTGTATGGTATTTATTGCTTTTCTGGATTGCCTAAGACCAGACAAAATTGCAACCAACAAAATGGGATTAATGTATTTCCATAAAGTGCAAATATGCCTGTATTCAAATGTAAATATATATAGATAAAATAAATAAAACATATATTTTCGTATAGATATTTATATCCATTATATGTGGTTTTAGTTTCTCTGTAGTATTAGGGCAGAAAGATAATGTCTCTGCTTAATTTTCTTTTTCTTCAGAAGGGCTTCCAACGAGAAAAAGGGCATGTGGATCTGATGTGAAAAAATAGCCATTCTTTAGAGAGTCAAAGTTAAAAACAGGCCATCTCCAGACTAGACTGAAAACTGTCAAAACCTTGTCCATACGTCTTGCAAAATTTTAGACAGAAGAGCAGTTTATAGCAGAATGAGTGTACTTGATAAGACTTTGTGTATGCAAACTGTTCTCACTGGATGTTGCTCTCCTCAGTCTACTAATGCACAAAAGAAGTCATCAACAAAGTATTTGTATTCCAGTATATTTTATGATAAACACAATCAGAGACATTTTAGGAATGTGCCATTGTTGATAAAGAAAAATTAATAAAATTATGTATTAAAAAGCATAAAATCATCTGGTACTGGGAACTCTCAAAGGGTCTATCCAGCCTTTGTTGATTTTGATAGTGGAGACTTGGCTGGAATATGAGCTTAGAAAACTTACTCGGCATTAAAACAAGCATGATATGAATTGTCTTTGATTTTGGAAAGTATAAGTGCACTTCCTGAGCAGCGGAGTGTGTGGGACGATGTCTCATAGTGTATGATGGTGCTTTTTTTTGATTTTGTTTTTTAATCTTTATTGTTTTTGCTTTTGGGGTTTTTTTTGCTGGAAGAAGTATTTTACTTCAGCTGCGAGCTGGTTTTGTTCCAGAAAATGGCTTTAGGAAAGAAGGAATAGCTGCTATGTTTAATTCTAGTAATCAAAAGAGACTTTTAGAGAAAAATAAAGGTTTTTTTTTTTCTTTCAATTCTTATATGAAAGCTTTTTGCTGTTTTGCAGTCAGTGTTTGTCTGCTAAGGCAATTCTAGTTGTTAAGCTCAGGTTTGTTTCATCAGTGTAATGCTGCTTTGCTCTTAGCAATTATTTTCTTTCAGGATTTGCCAATTAAGCTAGTGCTAGTGAAAATGCACCTAATTTGTCAGGAAATGGCAGGATGAAATATAGGGGCTATTACAGAAATTGGGAAAGAAAAAAGTCAGGGGAAGCGCGTGTGAGGCTCAGTGATACTTGGTCAGTTCCTGATGTATTTTTGTTATGTTTATGCCTCCATCCCCTGGTGATGTTGGAAGAAGTGTAAAGCAATTGCTCACAAGTTATGGGCCATCCATTACTTGAGTGTTACGTGCTTTAGTAAAATACTGTGCTAGTAGTGTACAAAATTGTTTTGTTCCTTTTGTTTAGGGATGTTGTGGGCTTTTTTCCCCCCTTTAGACTCGACTGCGTTATGTTTGGTTATTAGTGAATGATGAAAGATGGCTTAGCTGGCTGCTCGTTTATTACCTGCAGTCTGCTTAGACTGAATTCTTCAAAGGCATATATGCTCAAAATGCAGATGCACAGTGCTTGGCTTTTCTAGTCAAGTCCTTAAGCTTTAGGAGGAACTGAGTAAAGAAATAAGTCAAGTTGATCTTGTAGTTCTGTGTGTAAAGCAAAATGGACATAATCTGTAGCTACCTGAGAGAAATGGCAAAGAGAAGGCGTTGAAGGAAGAAAGAGTAGGGATAGCTTGACTTAGGGAAACAAAAAATGTTTCAAGAACTTCTGCATTAAACTCAGTTATATGCGTATGTTCTGTAAAAATCAAAAGTAGTGCAAACTGTATATTCTACCAGATTTCATTATGCATAGAAGTGGATCATGGCATCACACAAACAGGTTTAAGTATCTCACTGAGCTTGTGCAGGGTTGTCTGTAGCCCAGTTCAGTCTACGGTGGCTCCCACACCCTAGCTCTCTGCCGTAGCTCTGATTTGCCCTCAGCACTGCTGAGACCCCACTATGGGGAGCCCAGGTTCATCTGTGCTGTTGATTAGTGCTTCATATTGAAATTATAGCATTCCTTCTGGGACGTCCTTGTGTTATTCATTGTCCTTAAACTGGTTTTGGAGTTCGTGGAAATGGAGCTCCTCTAGTGCATTCACTCCTACGTGCTGATGGGTGGAAGAACGTCTGTGTCCAGAGTGTAGTCTTAGTGAGAGGTGAGGAAGTGATGAAGCAGACTGTCGATTGACAAAAAAAAAATACAGACTAGAGGTAGATAGTAATGGAAATAGTGCAGACCTGTTTAACTGGCAGCTAAAAGGAACAGGCTTCTTTAAACCTGATGGCAAATGATGAGGTAATGTACAGTTATTTCCCAGAGGAAGACAAAACTATTGTGAAATCAAGAGAGCTAATTAAGCTGGAGGGCAACTATTGGCACAGTAAGAAAAATGTACAAAGTATTTGATGTGTACGGTGGGGTAATGGAGATGATGTCCTGGCAAGGTAGTGAGATTCTTGAACATCCTTAGAGCGAAATTACTAAAGCATCCTCCCTAGACATTCTCTAGTCATAAAATGAAGTCTCTATTGGTCTCTAAAGAGGACTTTGTGATATAATTATCTTCGATAGCTGAGAAATAGACCTGATTATCTGGGAAAATGAGTTTCAGTCCCTCTTTCCATTTGAATTGTGTATTTGCCCATGCTGGCTATTGTTTTCATTACGGGATTTAAGGAAAATGTCTTTTGTGTATTTCAAGGAGACGTGTGTGCATTGAGGATGGCTAGGAACCTCACTCTCTCTCTCTTTGGAATCACGAGTGCTGTGCTGTTTTCCACCACCTAACAGTGAGACCAGTTAATTTAATGACTTTGATTTTAGGGAAATTTGTCAGGTTTTGTCGGGGAATGAGATAAAATTTGGCGTACGTGTTTGAAATGCATGAGGCGGTGTTGAAGGCTGTTCTAAAGCAAACAGCTCATTCCGAGAGTGCTGATTTGTACATCTGATTAGCTTGTTAAAAGTTTGGGTTTTACTTAGTTCCTACTAAAGTTGTGTGAGTGACATTTATTAGCCAGATCACTCAGCCTCGTATCTTTTCATGCTGATCCTGGAAGACTTCAAATGATCATTGTGACAGATAAAAGAGCTTTTTTTTTTTTTTTCTGTCTTTTCCTTAAGTATTAAAACAAAGCAGACTCTCTCTATAGGCCATCTATATTTGTTTTTCTGGGTAAAGCTTCTAGCTTTGCAGAAATTTAACAAGCTGGAGGGAACATCATTTTTACTTGGCTGAAGATGATGACATTGACATGAGGTCATCTGACAGGGGATTAAAGTGGAAAAATATTGGTGGCAATCTGTTAGGAACAAGAGGATCCCTTTGAAAAAAGGAATCAGGTGTAAACCTCAAAAAGTTGGCTTGCTTCTGGGTTTTTTCTTTGGTTGTTAAACTGTTCTCAAGAATCCTTGCTGTAATTTGTAAATACTGGGTTTCACATGCAGATTGGGATGAAAGCCAGTGCCTTTCCAAGATGAATGTTTCAGCTGGGAGGCTGCTCTGTATCATCTAGTTGCCTCTTTTAAAAGAAAACTGGTTTTTGTATAGCATTTGGAATCTAGTTCAGTGCGTTTCAATCTGTCCTGTTTTTGTCAAATTTGTCTGCCACTGCCACTGATAGTTGATTTCTGGCCTGTTTAAACTGGGTCAAGGGCCTCTGTACTGTTTCTTGTATGCAGATACTCATGTTTTTGTAACTCCTGGGGAAAAAATAGTGTCTGCTGACAGTCTCTGGTAAAGTGCCATCAGTAAATGAGTCTAAATAACCTTTTATTTGCAAAGGTCTGTGACACGTAGGAGCAGGAAATGCAGGCGATCATACTATTTGGTTTTTTAGTGATGATGAAGAGGGGACAATGTGAGGAGGAGGATGTGGGAAATAAAATAAGACATCAAACACTTCCATTAAAAATATTTTTGCACTTTTTTTTTGAGGTTTAGTCTTCAGTGTTTTGACAACCAATGAACTTGTAGGATTCCATGCATTTCCCAGCCCTAAGGGTTTGGATTTTTTTTTCATACTAAAGCATTTTGGTATGAGAGCTGGTATGGGTTATTAACCTGCTATGCTAATACACTGCAGAAAGCTTGGCTTCCAAATGTATTTGTCTATTTCTTTGGGAAATGTGGGAAAACAGTGAAAAGGAGCACACAGTGTAATGATGTAAAGACTAGGACTAGTCCTAAAGATAGGAGACTGACAGCTGAGTAGTAGTGTATTTGATCTAAAACTGTAGGATTTATTTTACTTGCCTTTTTTGTGTTTGGTGGTGGTGGCGTTTGGGGTTTTTCATTGGTTTTGTTGTTTTGACTGTTTTTTTGCCTTTTTTTTTTTTTAACAATACGTTTTATATCATGAAGGTTTTCTTTGAAGACACTAGAGAGTTGAAACTTTTGTTTTCATTATGAAACGTGAGATTTTCTTTGATTTGCTTAATGGTAGAAACTGGAATATTTAAGTAAACCTCAAATAACAGGAAGTTTATGGTTTAAGCCATAAGAATCTGGCAAAATTGAGATAATCAATACTGATAATCTTAAAATAATGCTGATAATCTACTGATAATCTTAAAATAATGCTGCAGTCCATTTCCAGTGGCTTCCAGGAGTCTGACGAGTGAGTTAGCAATAATGATTTAAACCTCTCTTGATGAGGTTTATATCACATAGGGGAAATCCCAACTGGTAACTCGGCTTCCAGCTCATGGAAACCATTCATGAGAGTGGAGAATCACGATGGGATGAGAAGGATCCTGGCATATAGATACGGCCAGTATCAGCAAGTTTTAAGCAGCAGGATCTGTTTGGGCTTTGGAATGACTTTTACCTCTGTGCTTGGCAGATTCGTTTGAAGAAAAGCCCTTGGAGTTCACTCTGTCAGAGGTCTGTCCTGCCTGCTGCTGCTGCTGCCCGCTCTCAGTTAAGAGCATGCTCTTTGGCCTTAAAGCCTGCTCATTTCCTCTCTGAGAGAGGGCATGTGTGATACTGAGAGCATGATGATCTTGAAATGCCTGCTTCAGCAAGTGTACCTATGAGGCCATCAAAACGTCTCGTACATAACACAGAAAGGGCTTGCTCACCTCTAGTGGCCTCTGAGGGTTTTTTCAGATGTCTGTCTTGAATATCAGTTGGTGGTAAGCTCTCAGGTGCTCATTGCTTAGGGCTTTCTAACATCTTTGCTTGCTTTTCTGTTCTTTGTTCTTTTGACAGTTCTTCTGGGTATGGTTTTTAAACTCTTGCTTTAAATTAAGTGTGTTCCTTCCCACAGACTTTTCTTGGAATTTGCGTGGTATGTGTTGTATGAATGTATGTGACCATCCACGCCTTCTTCCATTCCTTTCTCTTCAAGCTCTGACTGTAGTTGTTCAAGCTCAGTAGTACCTTCAACTTCTAAAATGAAAATCCTGTTAAAAAGAAAGGAATTTAAGAAAAAAAAGTCAGCATTTCCATCCCACAGTGTATGCTGAGCAGCTGGTGCTTATAAATTCTATACAAACAGATTATATTTCCATTAAAGTGGATCTACAAGTGACTTGGTGGGTCCCTGTATTTTCTGTTGTATTGCTGTGTGCCATACTCAAGTTGCTTTAAGGAGTTAGGGGCTTAAATTTTGCCGCAAGCTCCTGTAGACTGCTAAGATACCAACACCCCATGAAGTTTTGCTCACTTGCATATCAAGAAGGTGGTTTTTGCCTAGCAACAAGCTTTGTGGTTTCTACCTGAGGATCAAAAACAGAAGTGCATTTGTTCAGCCTTTTGCGTCACTTCGGTACTGAAGGTTTTGACAGTCAAATCATCCCTGACATTTCTGTTGATGCGCAAGAAAGAGAATAATCCAGTATGTTTTTCCATAGCAGTGCTGTCACTGCAGCACTGACAATAGTAAAAAGTACATTCATCACTGAATAACGAGATATCCTGGAAGCATATGAGAAACAGAGACATATTTCCAACAAAAATGTCTCACTTTTAATGGCTATTTTCTGACTGATTCCTTTTTGCTATTTATACTCTCCCTGAAATATTTTATGGAAACCTGAGTCCCTCTGAAAACCCACCCAAACAACTAGAAGTGTATTTTACGTATTGTAGTATGTAAATGATTAGTCATCACTTGTAAATTGCTTTGTCAAGGAGGAGGAAATCTGTATTAAGGGAAGGTGAACAGGTCGATTTGATTGCTGTATGTCTCACTTCTTCTTGCCTTCTTTTTTGTTTCCCAGAAAATAATTATGAAGGATTTCTTTAAAAAATCATCTGAACATACATTGTTATTCTGGGTGTGAGAATGGTAGCTGTACGTTGTAAGATTATTTTCCACTTGCTTATGTTTTCTTGGGGAAATTTATGGATAGCTTTTTTTTGTTTTAATTTAAGATTCTGTGGTCTTCTTTTACATTGCCAATGAAAAATGATGTTGTCTTCAGAAATCTGAAGTGTAACAATATGGGGAGCTAATTTTATAGAGAAATTTGTCTTGAGTAAAGCATGATAAGATGATGTTGAGCATCTGTGCACTGTTGAGCATCTGTGCACAAGACCAAGTCTTGGCAGATCTGATTTGATGCATATGATACCCTTTGGTTGGTTGGTTTGTTGTCTGGTTTTTGTTTTGCTCTGTTTATTTGTCTTATGAATAGTTAATTTGCAACAAATGGTCACACTGGAGAATTCTGAAGTAAATTTTGTGTGTGTTCTGATTTTGGTACAGATATCTGTGTCTCTGTTAGTTTTGGAGGGTTTTGATTACAGCAGTCTGTTTCCTGGATGGCTGTTTTTGAGGCGCAACCAATGTACTTCATTGAGATTTTTGATTTGTGATCGATTTTGCTTGATTCCCTCCCCTTACCCCTCCCCTCCCCCCCTTTTGGAAGTGTGAGGGAAACGGTTGATGGAAGATGGTTATGAGGAAAGGATTTTGAGTCAGAGGTTTATTCACTCTTGGCTTGCTGAGTATTGGCTCCATGAGATACTTTTGCATGTGCTTGAGTACTTGGGCATAGTGGTGTTCTTCCACTCCCATTGGCAGCCTGTGTTTGTAATGAGCTAGAATTTCCAAAAATATCCTGCAAGAAATACCAAAAAGCTACTGGGAAGACTTTTTTTCTGTTACTCCCTACAAATTATTAAATGGTCTGAGGAAAAGAAATAGTTACGTACATAAATTTGCAGGATGGCAGTGATAGTTTACAGAACTGCCTGCTGGCCTCCTCTGTGTGCCAGAGCTCCTGGAGAGAGCAGGACTGGAATATTATGAAAGACTAAACGCCACTTCTGGTGCATCAAATTCAGCTCTTTTCACATGGCAAGTTCCAGTGTGCTGGCACGTGCTGTACGGCAATTGCAGCCGTGCACAATGTAAAACGCACTGCAGAAACTAGCAGTCTAATAACGGGAGATGATTTTCTGTTTCTTTGATTTTATTGTTGCTTGGCTTCCTGCCCCCTCCCCAGCAGAATGATATGTGCTTTCTATTTGCATTTTTTTTGTGTCTGCATTGACTGCTTCAACCATGACTCACGTGCAAGTCTTGAGAAGAGCTGCCTGTTTTCTCAAGACAGTTCAGCACATGGCCATGGCCTGTAAATCAGTCCGACTCATACTAAAATGCTCATTTTCTGTTAAATCAGCTATTCAGCTGGCAAACACAATCCTGAGGAACAGCAAAAACTGCATTGCTGAGGCAACTCTTTCTTTAGGCTTATTTCTCGAACCATAACCTGGAAATCTCCTTTTCCCTCCTCACACAGTGCTTCAGAAGAAATTTTTTTGGTGGATGTTGTTCAGGGAATAGGATTTCTTCGTTCTCCTCCTCTTCTTCCTCCCATTCTGGATCATTTCAACTTTTATTCAGCTTACTAAATGAGCATCTCAACTCAGTACCCTGGTAAAGCAGGTCACTTTCTAAAAGCACCCACCTAGCTATTTTTTCAATAGTGTTTGGCTATTGAAATTTTAATTGGAGCAGAAGCCATAGTTAAAAAGCAGGCAAATCTTTTCTCCTCGTACCCTCATTGATTTGTGTTGAAGCAAACAGATGAGCTTATATATAAATATGTATATATCCTTTTTTTTTTAATGAAAAGTGCTGGAATTCGCTAAAAAAGGTTAAAATTGAAATGAGTAATCTTCAGTGCATAATGCAATTGTTAATTTTAGCTCCTTGCGTAGGAGCTGTTATGACTTGAACAGCCGGCTCTAGCCTTCATTAGAGAAGAAGCAGGCAGTTTTGAGACAGGTGGAGCTGGATCAAGCTGTGAAAGTGACTTGCTTGAAACTGGTCATTAGTGTTAGAAACCTGGTCCTCTCCATTGCGTCCTTCCCTCGCGCCGTGATCTTTGCCGGTGTTATTTACTTTTCGTCTTTTCCAGGTTGGCTATGATGCGTCAAGCTCTCTGAAGGACCAGCATGGAGATTGGCACTCTGAACTGTTAATGGGGACATGGGACTCACGTCGCCGTTGATCATTTGTGTGGACTTAACCAGCAAAGCCCAACAGAAGACGCTAGAAAGGCAGTTGGAATTATAGCAGTTTTTCAGGTAAACGGCTTCTTCGGTGCAGCTGATCCCAGTGTAATTGTTTTCGTGAGCACTGTGTAAGCATGTAGATGAGCTGCAGGTTGATCTGCTCATGAGGAGCTTGTGCATGTATGTGCATTTCTTGGTGAAAATCCTTATCAAATTAAGGGTTATTTAACAGACCAGTTAAAGGTCTTGCCACTCAGCATGTTTTGAATTTTCATCAAAGTGGTTCAAGTTCCAGTTGTAGCTGCAGAATAGCCAAAATCATCGGCCTTCTTGGGGAGAGCGGTGGGAGGAAGGAGAATCACAAGTTAGCTAGCTCACAGTAAGGCAAGTCAAGCTTCAGGTTAGTTTCATATTCCATTCAGTTTGTTCATGAACCATCTAGCTTGATTTCTTGTTAAATTCACAGTCCTTCTCAAACAGGAAGATTATATAGGAAATTTTGCTTGTTTCCAGTGTGAAAACAAAGGCAAAAACTGGAAGAAGTAAGTGTTTATAACTCAGTATGCCTTAGATTTTTTTCACTTAAAATATGGCTTAAAAAAAAATAAAGGTGAGTTATACTAGTCCTGTTGAACGTTTAATTTCAAACTGTAAAAAGAAAGATGGCAAAGTGTGGTTTTGCTTCATAGCTGCTGTTTCACTGTTGAGAAGTGGCCATGTGCTGCAAAAGACCCTTCCTGAAATAATGTCTTATTTCAAATACAGTTGTTTTTCTTGAAGATGCTTCTTAAGCCAAATGGATGGAGAAAGAAAAGTTAAATTATTCATGAGTCTCATTTGACAGTTGATCAGTGGGGGAGTCTTCAGGAGGGAGCTGGGGGCAGAGAAAGAGAGAGAAAATAATAATAGGCTTTAACTCTGAAAGCCTTTAAAGCTTCTGTACAACAACCCCATTGTAAGCTGATAGTAAATGCAGCTAAGATTTCTTTGTTAGAAGTACCTACCAAGGGCTTTCTGTACAATTTTCCTAATACTGTAGAGTGATGTTGGTTTAGGGAAGAGGCTTAGGGTTTTAATAATGGAGCTGTTGGTTTGATCCCTGAAAATGTTGACCCTGAGAGCTTTATTGCCAAGTTTAGAGTTCATACTTATCTTGAATTATTACCTCTTAAAAAAAAAGATAAATATATATTTACAGTGGTAGTGAGCACCATGGCTTCTGCTATGCATAAAACCCACAGCTGAATACTAAAAACAGTGTTGTTTTTATTTGTTTGTTTGGCTATTATACTTTGTTAAAAGGAAAAAAAAAAGGAAAAAGAAAATTAGAAGGGGAGAACATGGAGATGCCAGAGACCTAGAATGAGTCCTTTTTGCCTGGTGCCACTGAGCTTTGTGGAAGAGTCCCTCACTGTCCCTGCCTGCACCTTGGCAGTCCTGGGGCGGGGCTGAGGAGTCACAGCACCTTACCTTAAATCTGCTCGCCACAAAGACTGTTTAGATCAGAGCTCTGCTTGTTCAACCTGACACAATTCTGCTGTTACCCAGTATTGTTGATTCTGTACATCTCTGCAACTGGGACATGCATAGTTTTTCGCTCTTGAGCTGCACATTTTGGTTTGTTTATCAAAGGAACTGAAATTGGGAATTAAAAGAAAAAGTAAATTTCACCCCCAATGTTTCTTTTGTGTGTGTTTGTGTCGTGGTATCTTGACCTTTCAGGTCACCAAATCTTATTTTAATTTCTGTCTGGAAGAATGTCTGAGCAAGGTAAATTGAACCAGGAGACAGCAGAGGAAGCTGCAAAAGAGCAGGAGACTGCCATCTCTGAAGCCAACCCGGACAACTGTGTTCTTAACAAATCTGAAAGCTCAGAAGTAGAGGAGGAGAAGCTCAGTGACTCCAAGACAGATCTGCAGGTAAGACAGGAATAGTGAATGGGCATATTAAATATCAAGGTGTTACCATTGCTTTTCCATTTCTGTGAGATCTTTCATTGCCTACATTTCCCTTATTTTTTCTTATGATTTTGAGACGTTTTTATTTTTTCCTTTTTAAAATTTTTATTTATTAATGTATTTTGGGTTCTTTTATTTCACTATAAAATAAACGCTGTTATTTGTTATACCTTTCAAGCTCTTCAGGCTGCTGTCCATGTTATTACTTTTTCTGAGAAGTTAATTTCTAGACATCTGTGTTAAAGCTTGGTGAGATATTTGACTGTTTTCCCTCTTTGGGGATTTAGAAAACTACCTTGATCTCATGAATTTACAGGTAATACTAATGAATAATTACTTAATGTGTGGTTTGGTTTGTAGGTGTTACTGCCAACAAAAAGTTGTTATGCAAAGCCTAAGAAGGTAATTTGATAAGAAGACTTTATCGGATGAGGGGTTTTTAATCCTTTTTGCTCAATCAAATATAAAAAAAAAGGGGGAGACCACAATTTAAGAGGAATTTGGAGAGGGGGAGCATTTACTTAAGTATACCTTTTCTTACATTTTTATTATATGCAAAATTAGAGAACACTGTGTAGTGTTTTTTCTTGTTTATGCCTGTTTGTAAAATGAATGAAAATGAGCAGAGATGATTCTTGGTTTTTTCTGCTTTCCAGACTGGGTTTGGGGAAGTTGCTTTTGCAGTCAGCAACTGATTTAAAACATCAGTTAGAAGTGATTTAGTCTATTTATTGGTAATGCTCTTGTCATGCCCACTGTCCACGGAAGTGATAACTGCTTCTCTTTTTTTTTGCTATACCCAGAAACGAGGTGCAAATCAGCAGAAAAAGAGATCCAAGGTAGGGGTCCATCTCTGTTTGGAATTGCACGCCATAACAGTATGAAGAATTTCAGTTAAATGTCTGTCTACAATCGAAATGGCATTCTTTCATCGCTTGTGTTGTTTGAGGTTTTTTGTTTGTGTTGTGGATTTTTTCCTGCCCCCTACCCCATAGTCCGTTTACAAAAAGGCAGAGAACTGCCTCCAGATAAAATGTGTCAGGCTTCCCTTTATCCATCATAATTTTATGCTGCTGGGCTTGCTGTGTCCTTGTGTTAGACAGCATGTGTGCTTCTATGCACCACTGGAGAAGGAAAAGGTTCACTCCTTTTGCTTTAGTAATTAATGTTTCTGTTGGAATTTTATTTTGATGGAATAATCTTGACATAAAGAAGCAGAAGTTAACTAACTCCCTGAGGGGAAATGGATGGGGGCAGGTGTGGGAAGGGGCTTCTAGAAACAAATAAAACCCTAAAAACTTTTTAATTTTTCAAGTGCAGATCCATAATACATGCACATTTTATTGTTCATGTTTCTTGGATGTAATACTACTAGAAGAAGGGGAGAGACTCCCAAAACAAACAAAAAACCCCACAAACCAAACGGCAAAAGGAACCTTTGAGTTTATGTTAAATTACTTTCAGTATTGGACTATCTGTTCTTTGCAGTTACAATTTTTGGCAGAAGTGAGTGCACTGTAGCTGAAATGATAAAAGCAAAAAGAAACCTACCACCTTCCCTGTGTGGCAAATGTCTTGCTGCTTAGAATCCTTTTTTATCCATGGCCAAGGCAGATGCATTTTTGTGGACTGGGCGGGTGATAGTTACTTGGGATATTTAGGAACAGATGATGTGGGCAGCTTGTGTGACGTGGGGTCAGTAGTAGTGTTTCCTGTTTCGTTTTCTCTCTCTCTTAATTCAGTCAGGAGCTAAGGGAAAACTCGTGCGGAGTCTTGCTGTGTGTGAAGAGTCAGCCCCTCGCCCGGGAGCGGAAAACCTTCATGACAACCAGGTACACTTGCAATCATTGCTGTTAGCTGCATGGTTGACCTCCATCTTCAGTTGCATGATTGTGTTACTTAATCGGGCATTTCACAATGTCTTTCTTGGGGGAAAAATTACATCCGACAATGAACATGTTTTCATGGAGTTATCTGGTTTAGCGTGAACTTTAATTTGAAATACTAGTTTTGTACTGTATCACAGGGTGTTGTTTGCTTTTTTTTCCAGACCCCCTGAAAATTTCAGCAAATGGAAAAGAATTCAAAAGAATTCAGATTTTAAAATTTAAAAAAATAGTAACAACCAAAAAGAATATTAATATGTTCTTTTCTCTAAGGCTATCTCTTTCAAGGCTGCACCAAATACAGTTACGAATATGCTCTGATTTGTGGTTCCTCTAAGACTTCAGTTCATATCAGTGTCCCCCTTCACATAAAATTCAAAGGTCCTTCGCTCTCTAAAGTACCTTGGTAGAGCCAAGGATGCCTCCTACTGAGTGGCATTCATTTTTTAAACTCTTGGTGTAAATTATCCTATATCAAAAAGCGTGTATTTGAGTTTATCTGTAGTGGTAGTGTTGTATTCCCATCAGCTGGTAGAGTTCTGTCCTCTGCACTCCTCACCTTGGACAATAACACTGGTGGCAGTCTTTGTAGACTAACTTCAAAAAGTACTCAAAAAAGCAAAAGTTAAGCCTCAATTACTCCTCTTTGCTTGCCTAGTGAGAGCAAGGCTTAAAAAAACCCAGCTAACTAAAACCCAAAATATGATGAACACTGCCTATAATTTATGAGATGTTTATGTGCAGTTGAAATGAGCCATCGAGAGAGCTTGAGCAAGTGGCTTCTTGTGAGCTTAGCACAAAAATAAAAAATGACATTTAAGTGTGCTTTCTCACTGTTTCCTCTGTTGACTTGAAATAAAACAAATCTGTCTCTCCTCTTAGCTCATAAGTAAGGAGAGGTTTTTCTATTTTTTTAATTTTATCGAAAGACCAAAAAACCAAGTTGTTTAGCAGCAGGACATTTACATGTTCTACTGCTCTACAATGATGCTTATGCAGTAGACGGGCAGGTTATTTTATCAGTTGTTCTGTTGTAGGTAGACGCTTTCCGCTTGACTTGCATTACTCAAAATGCGTGACTTTTGCTCCAATTTTGTTTGTATTTTCAATTGTTTAATGGAGAATGAAAAGGGGAACAATATAAAGAGATTGTATGAAGCATCGCTGGTAGTTTATAATGTACTGCAGAGGACCTGTACTAAGCTACAGAGAGACTGGCAGGTGTTGAGGCAAAATCCCTATCCTTACACCAGGCAGAGGAGGGGTTCCTGTTACACACAGCCTTTGGTTTTGCCTGACTGACCAGCCTCAGCAAAGATTGCTTTGACCATCTTAAATATTTATGGAAGATGAAATGTCTCCCTTGACCCCAGCAACTGTTTTCTAAAGAAACAATTGGCTTGGTGTAAATAATTTGATAGGAATTGCCCTTTTGCTCTTGCTGACCTTTAACTAATGAATGTGGCTCAGCTTTGCCATGGAAAGCTGGACCTGCAGGCTCCTCCTTGGGCTGGCTGAAGGATACAGGAAGTTTTGTGCCAACCAAGTTGTTTTGCTTTCACTTTAGAGGAGAAATAGCTTATTTTTCATTTGGAATTATTTTTTCTTCATTTTTATTTTGTCCTTATGGTTTACAAACCACAGGGAATTAATTATCAGAGAATGTATGGTACCTTGCCAGAACTACTGAGTATGGATTGTACTGCAGACTTGATGTTTGTATTTATATTTGAATACTTGCCTTCATTTTCCTGTACAAGGAAAAAACTTGTTTACCTGTATTACTTGATCTTGAGTGCTTATCCAATGGTTCACTATGTCCTTACTTAAAAGAAATGTTGCCTTTAATGTTATACTATAGACCAAGAAGTGTATTATTGCAATTTGAAAATCTATTTTGTTGTTCACTCTACTTGTATCAATGTATTTATTAACATTGTATTTTATTATTGAGAAAAATCAATAAAAATCTAAGAAAATATACAGTAGCTTGCTTTCACGACTCTACAGCCCTTTTGTGTGTTTTTTCTAGTGCAAATACATTGGTATTATGTTACATGTAAAACAGTATTTACTGTATGTTCATATATGTGCTTTTCTGTAAAGTCTGTCATTTTCATAAGTGCATTTTTAAGAACCACTGTGAGGTTTAGGATTAATATCCTGGGAACAACGTGGCCAGTTACATTTTTCTCCTGTTGAAAAGCTAGCAGCACAGTCACTCTTCTCTGGGCAGTGCAGGGAATGAGGTTATCCTTTGGGGTCATCTGGCAATGGTTGATCCAAAGTTTGTTGTTTGAATGAGAAATCAAACTGCCATTTGAAGTGAAAGAAAGCAGGCACAGCATTAGTTCTCTGAGCACAACTGAGCAGGTTAGGAAACATCTTTCAGTGTATCCTTACCTCAGATGACCAGGAAGTCCCACTCTTTCCCTCTGTAGGGTCAGATTTTGGGTAACACTGTCAGACAAAACTAACAGAAGTAGTGATTAAGGGTGGTAGGTCAGGTTAAATTTTGGGTCCAGATCTTTGTTTCTCTTTTGCAGTGCTTTTCATCTCAAGTCTTTTGTGCCACATTCAAACTTCACAAAAAGTCAATAATGATTAAGCTGAGAAGTTACCAATTTCTGTCTTACTGTGGCATGTTTATGCTGATACCTTGTTTTGTTAGGACCTTGTCTTGTCTTGTGATGGCTGATTTGTAGTTCTTTAAAGAATTCAGAAACCTAAAATTTGTAATAATTACTGGAAGCATCTTTTGAATTCCTAATGGTTGCTTACACACCCCTTACTTTAAAGTTTTCTATTGATCTTTTGGTATGCTAGTATTCTTTGAAAAATAGTGAAGGAAGGGAATTTACTATAATTCAAGAAACTCCGGTTTTCTCCAGTACTGGTGAATTAGGCTTTCATTAACATGATGCCAAAAAATTATCAAGCATGCAGGACTCTCTCCTATTAAAGAAAACTGCTTTACCCAGGGAGTTTTGTGACAGCTTTCTTCAAATATGCTTTTTTAAACTACTTAAGCATATAGTATTTTCTGGGCCATTGTCTTTTTCCTTTAAAAGAATAAAACACAGAAGTATGCTTCCTTCAATTTTGTCCAGCCAGGTTAGCATTTCTTGAAATAAATAAATTATGCCATGGTAACTTAAAAAGAAAACAATTTGGGTTTTGTTAAAACAAAGCCAGTATAAAATAATGTTGTGAGCAGGGAAAAACAAGTTCTTTAAAGAAAATTAGAAAATGCAAACCAGCTTGAATTCTCAGTTTTTATTAACTTTTTGAAGCTGAAGCATGTTTCAAAGGGACTCATAGTCTCTGAAATACTGAATTTTTGAGGGTAAAATTTGTGATGCCTTAGGGAAGTTCATTTACTACTACGTCCTTGAAAAATCACAGGGCACATTCCCCCCCTTTTGCGAAAGGCACATCTGCATATGTCTTTAAATTTGAATTACCTGATAAGTTATTAAGCCCTCTTGTGTACCATGGAGTATAAAATTTGCTCGCATTCTTCTACTGTTAGAGCCAGAAGACTCCTTGTAGCTGATATTGCACTTACGTGTGCAAAACAATTCATATCAACCTGCAGATTTTCTAGTGAAGGGACGTAAGTTTTATTTTTCAGATGTCTATCCATTGATCATCGCTTAGCATATGTAGTATTAAACTATAGAATTAATTAAGAAAGGCCATATGAAAAGTATTTCATTATTCTGAAAAGTCTTAAGGGAGAATTACTGAAGTGTAGAATTATATAGTCCCCTTAATAGAGGTAGCCTAAATTTTACAACATTCAAAATATTAGAGAAGAAATACCTACTTACCACTAGAATTCAGCCTCTAAGATGTCATTATTCTCCTGGCGATAAAATACCATTTTTCAAATAGGAAAGAAATGTATCTGGCTTCAACTTTTCTAGCTACACATAGTTTAATGCCAATATCTGCAGGTTGGAAGCCATGGGAAGCTAACTGAATCTGGCCCATAATTTATCTGTCTTTTTTCCTCAACAGGAATCAATCCAGCTACAGCTTTCAAGTTTTCCTAGCTTGCAAGAAGAAGATAAATCTAGTAAAGATGACTGCGAGAAAGAAAAAGAAAAGGATAAAAATAAAGATAAAAATAGTGAAAAAAGCAAGATCAGAATGCTATCAAAAGGTGAACTTAAAAATATTTAAATTATCATAATTACCATTGTAGAAAGGATTGTATGTTTTTACAAGAATGTATTTCTTTATTTGTATATATACACAGCAGAAGTGTCTTCATACATTGAGAAAATTCAGAACCTGCTGTGTGCAATAGGAGTGTTTTTCATACAAACATCAGGCTTTAAAAGTGAAGAAACCTTCCAAACTGAGATCTTTTGTTAGATGTTATTAGTTTTCTTTAATGTAAAATCAATCTTTTGAATGCTTAACCATGTTGGTATAAACACATAAATATATAAATATATGTGTGATTATATAGTAAGTGTATATAGTGTATAAGACACTAATACAGTTTTATGCAGATTAATGATAATATATTGGCATGTAACTTGTGCAGTGTAGGCAGGAGAGTGTAATTTTCTTCACTACTGCTCCTCTCTCGTGGAGAATTTATCTTAACCGCTGTAAGGAAATTCATCCTTGACATTTAACCTGCATTGCAATCTACTATTATCACCGACCAAGACTTCTTCAGGAAAGATGTTTTATCTAAATTTGGTGTTGCTTTTAAAAATCGTTTTATTAATCCATGGTAAAAAGTTGCAGTGTAATCACTCAAAAATAATCATTGCCTACCTGGGTGTGGGTCTGCAGCTGGTGTGAATTGTCATTTGGCTTCAATGGAGCTCTCAGAGTTCACGCCAACTTGAGGATCTCTGTGTACATTTGAGTCAGGTGATAATGCTGAAAAATTAATTCTGGCGACTGTCACGCATCCCTATTACCTGCCTACTCCCAGGTGTCATTGGATTTCAGTCTTCTAATGCAAATAGAGTTCCCACTGGCATGATTCCTCATTTGCTGAGTGTACAGCATTTATTAAGTGACGCAAAGAGACATTGATGAATAAAACTTTTTTTCATCATTTAAATTTTTTTTTAATGGTTTAATGGAAGAACTTGTCAGGGTCTTGAATGGCCTTGAAGGTTTCCTGTGTTTTTCAAATGACCAGCAGTTTCTGTCAATGTTTAGTTTTGATGCTGTGTTCTCAGTGGAGTGGTACAGAGGAACCATGAAAGTCCACCTGATGCTTCAGAACATAGATCTTTCTGGGCTGAATTCCAAATATACGTTTTCTTTCAGAGCATATGTTTTCAGATTGTTGCTGGAAAATGGATTTTGATTTATAGCATAGTTAATCGGAACTGTTGAAATGAAGTAAATGAGTGGAGGCTGTTTGTTTTTATTTTTCAGATTGCAGTCAAGAATATACAGACTCAACAGGCATAGATTTGCATGAATTTCTCATTAACACGTTAAAGAATAACCCCAGGTAGGTATTTCCTGCATTATATTACATTCCTGAAATTATAGCTGGCAGTCTTTGACTTCCCGTAACTGTACACTGTGTTTTATTTGTTCTGGAGATGGTTATGAGGGAAAATGTAAAGGAGGTAGGCTGTTAACTGAGAAAAATGCTATAGAAAGTCATCATCTTCTACTTCCCCATCCAGTCACCCATTGCTTAATTTCACTTTCAGTAACATCTGGTCTTTGTCCTTACCTTCTTGTATACAGCCCTCCGTGGTGATTGCAATAATATATTATAACTATTGCGGTTGGAGATTTGTATATGAATATAAAGTAGCTTTCTTCTAGCAATGCTGCTCACAATTAAAATCCTGTGCTCAGTGCCAAATTCTGCTCTCAGTATTCCCATTGTTTTCATTTGGAGCTACAAGCCCATCTCATCATTAAATTTGCCTCTAAACATCCAAGGAAAGATCTGTAACATTTTTATACATTGTGATTTTCAATGTTCATTTCAGTTGGATCTGTTAAATAGGTACCATGTAATTCTGCAATTATTCCAGGGAGAACTGGGAATAATTGGGTACCTAACAGCTTGCATAACCTCTTGTATTGATGATGGAAGATCCTTCCTTTACCTGTGCAAAATGAGAAAGGTCAAAAGAGCTAATTAATGATGGGACTCTGTCAAGCTTAGAAATGTGTGGAAGTACGCTGGGGCAAGTTTTGAATGTTTTTGACAAGGGAGGAGGGGAAAAAGGAACATCTGAGACCTTCCAATTGAAAACAGAGGATTTTGCCTGAGAATTACTCTGGCATACTCCTGGGAGCCATAGTTCAAAGGTGGTGTTCTCCATTGTGCTCTGTTAACTAGATTAGATGTGTCCAGCTTTCTTGCAGCAAGTCAATGCCTCGTGGAAGATATGTCTTAGGAAAAATGTTGAAAATTTCTGTGAGTAGCAGATATTTCTTCTTGTGAAAGATCTAGCTTAGCTGGAAATCTCATTTTCTATCAAAAAAGGGTGAAAAAAGACCAAAGCTCTCCATAGCAGTGAGAGTCTTTCTAGGCAATGCATTGATTGCAGCCTGTAGTGGCTGGAAGCACTTTCAGACCATAGCTGAGCTCATGGGAGAGTGGAATCTGTATGTCAGTAAAGATGCAGAAAAACAGACTGCAGTCTTTTGCAGATGATCCAGGGTAAAAAAAGCATATTTCGTTTTTAATCAAGATGACTGACAACACTTGTGAAATAGCCTTACAAACATTGATATATGAATATTTTCCTCTAAAATGTCTATTCATCGTTGATGGTACAAATCCTTGCATTTCTTTTTGACAGGGACAGAATGATACTCTTGAAAATGGAACAGGAAATTATTGATTTTATTAGTGACAACAAGTAAGTTGAGTTCCACACTTGGTTTATTAAGTCACGTGCGTGTGTGGCAGTGTGAGTTGTGTGAGGGATACACTCATATGGACCACAGTGCTCCTGAGGGCTGTTACTGGCACGCTGCAAAAGCAGGCTTCTGTTTCCTGCCACGTGGTGGGACTGCTTAAAATACAGTAGATGTAAATGAAAACCTTTTGCTTTTCATTGTGTTGTAATTGCACTGGCTTCGCTCGTTTAGATCTAAAAGTATAATTAAAGCTTTTAGCGTAGAGAATAATCAAATATGTTATCTCTTGGCTTTTCCCTTGTGCTATGTTATTCTAATGCATTGGAAAATAGAACTGAACTTAGGTGGAGGGATTCTTGCTACTATGTGGTCTTTATAATAAAATGTTCCTGCAGCTTTAAAAATAGAGAGTCAGAATAGCAGCAGAGGAAAAATTTACGCTGACGGGAAATAAGCATTTTGTCAGTAATAGAGGAGAAAAGGAGTGTTTGCCAAACTAGATCTTTCCAGAATTGCCCTGCATATGACCTTTGGGAGAAAGGCAGAAAGCTGTTGCCAGTGTCTCAGCAAATCTGTAGGATTGGTTGTGCAGGGAGCATGAGTGCGTGTGGGGGATTGGGGCACGAGTTCTTCCCAACACACAGAATACTGACTAGGTACCGTGAAGCGTGAGCTTTGTTTGTCCCAATGTTGCACACAGAAATGTGCTTATTAGAAATTCTGAAATTAATTCCTTTTTATTTTTTCTCTTTCAGCCTTTCCGTAGCAAACATTTATATGTAAATGCGTAACGGAGAAGTTTTCAGTGAGATTTCTGTCCACTGAATTATCAAATGTATTGTCGTTTTCATTTATTTATAGCTTAGAGGGAAATGTAATTATCAATGCTATTTGTCTCCTTTGTTTCTAGTAATCACTATAAAAAGTTCCCTCAGATGTCGTCGTATCAGAGGATGCTAGTGCACAGAGTGGCAGCTTACTTTGGAATGGATCACAATGTGGATCAGACTGGAAAATCTGTAATTATCAACAAGACCAGCAATACAAGAATGTAAGTAACAGCACTGTTGTGTTTTTCCTTGTTCCCTTTCTCAAGACAAGAGCTGGTTTGTACCATGACTGCATGGTGTAATTTTTTTTAATGTATTTTTTTAATTTGTTTTTGCAGCAGGAGTGAGTGCTCTTTATTGTTTTCTGGGTTGGGAAGAGAGGACAGGGTTCTCATGGTGAGGTTATGTAAGGCTATAAAGATACATAAGAAGAAATCAACCTAATTGGTCTCTTGCAAGAAAGTTAGCACGGCATCTTGGAATGTTACTTTTCCTGATTCCTTAGTGCCACCACTTTGCTACAGAAATGTGCTTGTTGCTTTGCAAGTCACCTGATACCATACAGCGATATCCTAAATAACCCAAACATCTTTGGAAGATTGCCTCTTTCCTTGTTCTGGCTCTGCCTGCTTCAAGAGTCACTTTCTGCCCAGCCTGATTATTTAGGATTTGGTTCCCCTCCACCGCCTGCCACCATTCATTCCCTTTTCTTCTCCTCCCATCCCGGTTCCACTTTATTTTCCCTTCAAATCTCACTGTTTGACAGCAGTGTTTCTGTGAAATACAAATTCCTTCTGATGGTTCAAGTGCATTGCAAAATTCCTGGCAGGTTAAACCTGTGCTGGCATGAGTTCTGTGCTCCTCCATGAACGTGTATAAAGCTAACCAAAACTTGATACGAGCTGCAGTAATGTGTCCATGCCTAAACACCATCACTTTTTCTGCCAAGTGCCACATGTGTATTAAACATAGCCTTCCTCTCCCTCTCTACCTATAAACTACATAATGAAGAGGAAGTAATTACAACTGGGTAATGAAATTTTGGTATCTGGTATTGCAACAGGAAAGCCCCATTTGAAAATTGTGTACTTCCTGTATTCAATTAGTAGGAGAAACATAAACATTTATTTCATTTATATATCCACTAGTTAGGTGATTTATTTATATCCAGTTGCAGAGAGTATTTTTTAATGTTATTAGCTTCTCCTGTAGAAGGGTGGAAGGACTTGGGAATGGTGCTGTACAGGGCTGGGATCAATGATCCTCATGAGTCCCTCCCAACTCAGTTTATTCTGTGATTCTGTGACTACCTGATTTTGCAAAATCAATACACATTTGTATTTGCTATTTCACTGAGCCCTAGAAATCTTCCATGTGAATGTAGTAAATTTAAGATCATGGGCAATTTATTTTAGGTTCTTTTCCTGGGCTGTCCTTGAGATACTTGGATGTCTGTGAAACAGCACTTGGGCACTAATGTTTTTAAAGGTTTGAATAAAGTGTGCACTAACAGTTTGATTTTCAGAAGTCAAGAGAATTACAGTAGCTTGATGAAACACTCAGGCTGCAAAGGCTTAGCCTCAGGGTCTGATAATACCTGCCCCCTGCAAGGGCTATCTTTGGTTATGGATAAGAAAAAGCTGGGTATGTAGCAATCTGGTGTTCAGTTTTGAGCTGAAAGCGAGTCCCCTCTTAAACGAAACGCAATCATGTTTGAATACTCTTCAAGCATTCCTCTCTCTTATACAGTCCTCCCTTTTCCTTTCACATCTGTATCACTGTTGTAGTGCACCACGTGCTACAGACCTTTCCTCACAGCATTGCCTTCTCGTGGTTGACTTGATAATAGAATAATACTAACACATTAATGTCTGTAAATGCCTTGTTCTGTTGCGTGGCTTTCGTCTCAGAGATGGGTAGCACGGAAGCGCTGTGGGAAACGCTTACACAGTGCTTCTGGAGAGGACACTGGAGCCTTCTTCAGTCAGAACTTTATCTGAGCGCTCTGGTGAAGCTGTGGCTTCATGCATGGTGGGAGTGAGCAAGAGAGACTATTTGCTAGGCATGAACTGCCATCCTTGCAAGCTCAGCAGGCAGGATTTTGTAGGGATATGACGGATCGAATGGCCCTTTCAGCTGTGGTCTTGCAAACTGGAGGTGAGGCCATTAAAAATTGGTGCTGACACCATTCCTACCTAGATATTCCAGAAATAAACACAGGGCTTTGCCCCTCTTTTGACTGTAAGTACAGCTGTTTTGTAAGCGCCACACAGGCTGCAGATTTCGTCTCTCTTCAGTGATTTGGTGGTAGGTAACTGGATTATATGAAGCTCATATTGCCTTGTGGTGCTTCGAGTGTGTTATTTACATTATTTTGATATTACCATAAAATAAAGCTTTTGTGAAGTGGCTGTTTCTTTTCATAACTGGAGGATATGACATGTTTTTTTAAAATGTCCCTGTCTCTGACAGAAAATAGTTTGTTATTATCTAGCATGAATAAGCGCTGATGAGATTTTATTATCCGCAGCAAATATTGTGTAAGTTCCACATCTGAAAGCGTCCAATGTGATTTCATATGTTCTGCATTTCACTACTCTCAGAGGAGACAGTTTTGTGCAGTTCCAAATCAGCACCAAATACTGGGAATGTGTTGACTCTATTAATTACTGCTTGGACATTATCCAGATACTGGAGAAATCTGAAGAGTGTCTGAAACGCTGTTCAGCGTGGTTATGCTGTGTTGTAAGACTGAGCCTTGATAGCTATATGTGAGTTTATGGAGAGGCCCCACAGACAGATGTTCTGAAGATTTGCATTTTGGCAATAAATTACCTCTTTATGGCATGTGGTTTCCAAACTACTTTAACTACTGCTGTGGAGAGAGAAGAATATTCTTGCATACTCAAGAATTCATAAATTCTGCACTGGCTGTGACTTCTGTGTACGTGTGCCTGTTTGAGAAGAGCATATGACTCTGCAGTGTCGCCCTGTGGGCTTGAATAAGCACCTTGTGCTTATTTCTTTGGCTGAGTGAGGGTTTGTGTCACATCTCTGCTCCCGCTTGCAGGCGATGAGTTCTTCCCTGGCTCCAGGCGGTGAGGTGCGTTTATCCTGTTCAGCAGAGACCTCCTGTGCTGGCTGCCTGCAGGTGCTTGGAGGTACAAGTGTCAAAAAAGTTAATTGTTTTGAGATGAAAGAGCTGGCTGGAAAACTCTGGTGTCAATGTTCCCATACGGGTGCCTCAGAAAGGACTAGTGTGTGTCAATCAGAGGATGAGAATATGGTCGGGGTGTTTCCGTGCTTGCATCAGTTGGCTGTCTTAGGGCAATGTGTATCCACTTTTATGCACCTGTGCCTGTAAAGTACCTACTTTACGGAGGTTTGGAGTATGAGAAAGTGTTTATTGAAGAAGTCGTAGCTGGAAGGAGGGCTGTGACTTCTCTGTTCATCCATGCTGCTTTACATAGAGGGAAAAATGATGGTAAAAAATTCATTAGGATTTGAATCTCTGGCAGTGCAATCCTGCAGCTTTCATGAACTCTCAGTGAAGTCTCTCTTAAAAGTACAGTCAGACGATAATGGCAATTTTTCAGTCTGAAGAGTATTTATAATGAAGAGCTTAATCTAAGAATCTAAGATGCCTTTTTTTTTCTTTAATTTTATTGGAATATGAACAAGTCCTACTGTTTTCACAGCTTTTTTTTTAAGAAATGAAATTTTAAAAGACAGTGAGGACCTCGACTATCTAAGTGTTTGTTGACCTTAACAAAGTTAAGTCTCTAGCTCGCATTACAGAATAGTGGATTTTAAAAACAAATTTTCTTTTCATATGATTTTTGAAATTTAAAGTAGGTAAAAAAAGGAGAACAACTTCAAAAAAAAAAATTCACAATCTCATGTCTTACAAAGTCCTGCCTAACTAAATCATCCAATTTTTGAAATCTTATTCTCAGCAGTATACATTAGAAAAATTGATTAAAGAATGAAGGGGGATTTTGTTGTTGTTATTTTGTTTTTATAGTCAAAGAGCTCAAATACTGCTTAAAAGGGGAAGTCTGCCTTGCTCAGTGTGGAACTGCTCTTGCGTCACCATTCTAATGTATATTTGCCTGTCATCTGTGTCTGCCTGTCATCTATCTAAAGATACACAGAAATGTATGGGGAACTTAAGACAGTGAAATATGATACAAAGAGAAGTTTGGTATTGAGGCAATATGTTAGGGCACCCTACTTGGAGCCAAAAAATTACGTGCCACCTTCTGTTCTGCATATTCTTCACAATTCCTATCAAACAACTGGAGGTACTTCAGACTTTTTTGCAGAACTGTTCATATTGTTAGATGTATCAGTTCAGTCAGATTCATTCATTTGATTATCTGTAGATTGGTGGAGAAATGTAGGGGATAGGTGTTTGGTGTGCTTGGTAAGTTGAAAGGGTTTTCATTTGGTTGAGATCATCAGCCATGTGACAAGCATGTCTGTAGCACAACCCACACATGCATTCATGTACTTTTTTTATGTAAGTGTGAGTGGCAGGGCTCATCAGAACCGAGAAGGTAGGATGCTTATGATATATAATGCTGTGTTTAGACATTTTCATACATTCTGAGGGTGTAGTGTAGCTATTATGAACTTCATACCAATTCTCACATCCTCGGTTCTGACTATTTTATTTTTCAAGAGCATTGTGAGTTATCATCCTTGTGATGCATGGGTTTTTTCCTACTCCGTTAATATTATGCTGGCTCAGTTGGAAGGTGTTTTGGTGCCTTTGAGATGCTTCAAAAACTTGAGGCAATATTAAGCTGTTATGTGCGTTACAGGGGTTCCTTATAAGCTAGAAATGAACTGTATCAGCAGAAGGAGACACAATGTTCAAGTTGTACTTTGAATAACCTGCAAGGCTTTTGTAGTTTGGCATACAATCTGTGTTATTCTGCCTCCTCTGTGTACGAGTGGTTTGAATCGAAAGCAAAGAAGAAAGGTTCTCTTTGGGTTTCTGTTGTGTATTCACTGAGCGATCTTGCTGTAGATAACATCTATACTAGTAGAGGTGCACTGTGACAATTTCACTATCTTCAGAGTCTGAACTTTTGTACAGGATCCTACAGGCATGTCAGTAAAATGGCATTCACTGAACATGGCAATTTCAATGAAGAATAGTTTCTAGATTTTTTTTTACCGTAGGCTGAAGTGCCAAGAAGACTTCCTTGAGATATCAAACGTTACAGCCTTTGGAGCATGCAGAAAAGTATGCCTTTCCCCCTGACTGAATAAGGTATTCAGTGTAAATGACTTTAATTTCTTTAAGCAGTTGTCTGCTGATGGGAAAGATGGGACATTTTAGCGATACTGGAGTAGTGACAAATGTATACCTGAATGTGAATACCTTTTTTGTAAAATCTCAATCAAAGCAATTCAGTGTTTGCCAGAGTATTTGAAGAGCAGTTTTGTTACCCTCCCTGTTGTAAACCAGAATAGTTATCTTGCAGTTGGTTTGCTGCATGGTGTTAATCCATCTGCGTTTAAGCACCTTATGCTATTCTTAATTATCATATATGTACAGAGAGCAGTGATCTCATGAGAGCAGAATTGCTTTTTTGAGCCACATGATGCATGAAAATGCACACAAACACCCTTATTTCTGGTTTTATTATTTTCATTGGAGTCTGGCATTATATTTTTTTCTTCAAGGGACTATGGAGTCAGAGGACCTCTGTTTCCATCTTCTCCAAAGAACAGTTGCTCCTTGGCTACTGAGAAATAAACAGAAACTAGAGACACCCAGACTTGCCCTCTGATTTACAATTTCTGTTGCTCAATTGGTATTACAACATTTTCTGTTACAAATATGTAGAGAAATAAAGGGGTGCATAGTGGATGTATGCCACTAAAATGAAGAAACTGTGTAACTGAGAAATAACACTGTAGTTGGCTGACACATTTTGGTTTAAGATGAACCAATACATTTTACGACTAATAATTTAGTAAGAACATCAATAAAAGAATAATGTATAATAACAACTATGAGGTCATGTAGCTACATTGTAACATGTAGCATTTGAGTACCAGGCTGCATTACATTTTCACAGCTTTTAAGTTTTTTTTTCATACAAAAATAATCTGTTTATTTCAGTCTGGGATTAAATTAGGAACATGATTAGAAAAAACCTTAATGTTTATTTTGTTAATGATGGTTGAATTAGGACAGCCTTTTATTTTCAGCAAGCATTCTGTCATTTTAGTTGTATGTCTTTTTTACATGAAAGATAAAGATGAAAAAACATAAATACTTAGTACACTTCAAGTTGAGTTGAATTTGACTCTTAAATACTGGCTTCATTCTTACTTCAGTGTAAGCTGTATACTGGACCCATAGAAATTACTTATTCTGTAAATGAGATGTTAGGGTTAATGAACCAGTTCTAATAGCTCCCATACTAAATCTTCATCTAATGTAGTTTATTAAAACTAAATTGTTTATAATGAAGGTGGACATGTGCTTTTTACAGCTGTTCTATACTGTGATGAAATACTAGCTAAGTGTTATTTAGAGGATATCTACAGTATTTCTTCTATTTTTTTTTCTTTTTAATCTTTTTAATCACACCACTTAATAGTGTAAGTTTTATTAAACCTAGAAGGTTACTGTCACCTACTCTGTGTGGGTAGATGGAAGGTTGCCCAGGAAGAGAGTGCTGTGGAATAGCAAGTAGGTAATTTGGTTTAAGGAAGCTCTTTCTTGCATGAGTAATTAGTCCTTGTGCTCGTTCAGGCTGTAGTAAGAAAGTGCTCATTAATCAAGATGCTCTGTGGTCACTTATGCTTTCAAATCACTGGAGAGAGATCTGGAAATCTGAGATGGCCCCTGTGCTTTCCTCAGAGGTAACAGTGCATCAGTAGTAGGTGAAGTAATGTATTTATATCTGAGCATTTCAGATATAAGGTGTTGATATTTGAACAAGTAAATTTTAGAGGTGGTTCAGAGTGGTTATATAGTTGCCTTTTGCTCTTCCATAGCCTGCCTCATTTTTAACGCAGGAAATAGGACTCGAAGAAATGTGAAAAGTATTGAGTTTCAAGAAATCTTTGTCCATTGTTTCGGCTTGCTGCTTCCAGGGTAGCCTTGTGAGGCTGTCTCTGACAGTTTATTAAAAACAGGCCCTCTTCTTTGGGCCAGTGATTGTTCAGAGTATGACTTCTGATCCATGAGTCTTCCTGCTAGAGATGGCAGAAATGTTTGTGGCATGAAGCAGAAGTCAGAACAAGAATTTGTTATGGTATTAATGTGTATTTGTGAGGCATTTCAAGAGGACTGATAGTTTCTTTGCTAGTCTGCTGGTTTTTGGTGTACCATCTTCAGATCTTCAGTAGTCCTCAGATCTTGAATTTGCTTCCTCTTTCTCTCTCTCTTCCTTGTTAATTTTTGAACTTCTTAAATAGAAAAGTGTAATTTTAAATAGATCACAGCAGTTATGCAACACTGTAATTTTCAGCCACTTACAGAATATGCCACATCCTTAAAAATCAGATATTAATGAATTCCATAATAAACTATGCTACCACTTTTGAGCCTCTATTAGCTGGAAATGAATTGGTACTGTGCAAGATGTTCAGTCTCAATAGATACCCTGAATATCAAAAATTAAATCCAGTTGGAGAGAGAGCAGCAGAGGCAGGTCCCTCAGTAAAGAAATAATCTTAGTTTGATCACAGGAGGACAGCAGAGCATTTTGAAGCTCCTAAAGCGGTCCCTGCCTGAGAGAGGACGTTGTGCTTTTGCCCCGTCTAACAGAAGAGCTGGTATTTGCACGTGCCCTTGGCCTGCAGGCTTCTCCTCTGTGTTCAAAGCCCCTGTTCTGGCCTGAAAATACTGGGCAAAATATTGAAGTCTGTACTCAAGCAGATGTTCAGGGAGCCAAGAGGTACTGTTTTTGCATCCATATCTTTAAACAGGATGATTTTCTGGAAATAAGTTTTAGGAAAGCTTGTGAGGGTCATGAGTTGTGCAATGATATCTCAACATTAGATTGGGGTTTTTAAGTACTGTATCTTTGAAATCCCTCAGGATCTGGCCCTCTGCTTGGTCCACACGATAATTTGGCACGAAGGAGATTCCTGCAGCATCTTGATGAATGGGCAAAGGTGACACAATAAAACCTCATAGACACTGAAGGAAAAATGCTTCCATGAAGCATTCCTGCCTCTTTTTCTTAGGCCTGCCAGACTTATTTGCAACTCCAAACAGAGGGGAAGAATATCTGTGAAAATAACTTGTGACTTTCCACATCCCTGTTTAATAATAACTGCTGAACATGTTTAGAGGCCAGCTGCTGTTCTGAAAAAAAAATAATAAAGATTATATGGTCTTATACCAGGGAAAATGTACCATTTGGTTTTTTGCAGATTTTTCCCCCTGTGCTATAGAGAAGGCAGCACTTTGAAGAACTGTTTCGTACATTATTTTTTCTAATAGCTTTTAATGTGCTTTTACCATCATAACAGAAGTTCTTAGTGACTCATATGATAAAAGCAGCAATCTGTTAATGAGGCATTTACCTTCAAATGCTTGCAATGCCATCTTGAGTGGTTTTAAGTATTAAGTTGTGATAATATAACTGCACTGTACTTTAACAATTATCTATATTTAAATTCCCATTCTGGCTTTTTGAAACCATGTTTTAGCATCCATCAGCCCCTAAATATATGAAACCTATTTGCAGGGTATAATTTCAGGCCCTCATTCTTGTAAAGTGTTGTTCTGATAGAATTTAATCCACTAATTTAAACTATAGGGCTGGAATTCTGCCTTTTTCATTATGCTGGGTGATGAGCCTTTTGACAGTGATGATATTTGCTTCCAAGGTCTGTAAATTCTCTAACTCTCAGAATATGTTCCTGTGCCTCCATGATCAAAACAGGCATTTGTACTGCAGATAAAAGAGTTTTGCCCCTCAAGGTGTAAAGCAAAGAGGCAGTAATGCTTACATAATTTTGCTAGGGTAGTAATGCAGAACCCCAGGAGAGCCTTCAGCCTAAAACCAAAAAAAACACACAGCAGGTAGATATAGTAGATACTCACAAACTAGCACAGCAGGAAAGGCCACCATACTGTGTCACAGCATGCCTTCAAAATAGAGGCCAACGTGATGATGGACTGAGCAATCAGTTTAATTAAAGACAAGTGTAAATAACAAGAAAACACTGTTAAACCATCAGAGCACCTGCATAAGAGTGCCCCAAATCTTCACAACTTCTCTGAATCTTGTCAGCAGCAGCGTTTCTCTCCAGCTCTTGCTACTCCATTGCTCTCCTCATGGCATCCGCGTATAAGATCCTTTTTGTCAGTTATTCGTTTTGTTTGCCAGATGATGACTCTGAGAGTACCCCAAGTGGTGTTTTTTCCCATTCCTAGCCCCATTAGCCTACCTACTTTTTGCTGCTTGTTGCCATTCATTCAGGAGAGGAATTTTAACGCAGTGTCCCATGTAGTATGCATTAAATGAAGATTGCACTGCAAATGCAAAGTTCAATTTTGTGGGCTCCTGGCCACCCCAGTGATCTCCCCTTTTGAACCTGCATTCCTGTGTGGGGTTCTTTCAGACAGCTGCTTGGCTGTTACCTGTGAGGCTTTTGCAGATGACATACACTAAGTGCTTGCTAGATTTTTTAACTGCATCAGGCACTGTAATGGCAAACCCATCTTCTCCACACATGGTGAGGCTGTTGCTTCTTTTGAAAGGCATCTTGCAGCAGCCTGTGTGCTGTGGGGCTGTCAGAAACATGTGCCTCATAATAAAGATTTATGTGCTGAATAGAAGTCAGCCCTGACAATACCAGACTGTTTGTGTGCTCTGCTAATGCAGTGACTAAGTCTTCAGAATTGTAACATTCAAAGCTCATGCTTGTCTCTTCCCATTTATCCTTTTGGTGTGGAGTCTGTGCTTCCTGATTCTTAGACAGTTATTTCAGAGCTAATTAACTTATTTTAAATGAGTGCAGGT